>JBBPRK010001004.1:0-15740 GCA_038093075.1 Boletus patriciae
TTGTATGTCTTGTCGCGGTCGCAGGTGCTGGTCTCCCCTCGACTCCTTCTCCGTCCCCCACGGCCCGCCCACTTCCGCCCGCCCGGCCCCGTCATCCTCTCGCACGCTCCCCGACGCCTGTTCGCCTCGCACCCGCCGCCCGCCCACCGCGCCCCGAGCCTTCTCTCTCGCCTCCTCCCGCAATCCTTCCTTCCGTCCCCCGGCTCCGGCTCGTCGTTTCGCAAAGTCGTCGCCCTTGCCAAACCCGAGAGAAAGCCGCTCTTCTTCGCCATATGTCTTCTCCTCGTCTCCTCCTCGGTCGCGATGACCATCCCTTTGACCATCGGCAAACTCATCGATTTCTTCTCCGCCGACCATCCTGTGAGTGCTCTCGTCTGCCTTGTCGTCGCGACCTCACCCTGCACCACGCGGACGCGCGCAGCATATACCGTATGGGCTCTCGATGTACCAGGCATCCGGCATACTCCTCGTCGCGTTTACGACCGGTGCAGCCTGTAATGCCGCCCGCTCGTTCCTCATGCGCATGTCTGGTATGTCCCCGTCCCCCTCATTTCACCCTTGTCGGACCGAGTGACTGACACTGGTGCATCGAGGTCAACGGATCGTCGCTCGGCTGCGCGAACGCACCTACGAAGCCGCTCTCCGCCAAGAAGTCGAGTTTGTCGAAAAAGGCGAGGGCGACGTGCTGAGTAGACTGAGCGCTGACTCGAGCATCGTCGGCGAAAGGTGAGTGCCAACGCGCATACGTGCTGCGGTGGACCGACATGACCACTAGTGTCACACAAAATCTCTCGGACGGGCTTCGTGCCGTTATCATGTCTTCTGTCGGACGTGCGTATGTTTTTGGTTCACTCGTGCGTTGGTTCATGTACCATGCAACACAGTCGGTGCCATGTTTTATCTCTCGCCGACGTTGACGTTTATGATGCTTGGCATCGTCCCACCGGTGTCGCTCGGTGCAGTGAGATTTCCCTGCTATTCGGGCCTTGTACACG
The DNA here is from genome assembly GCA_038093075.1 of Boletus patriciae. Taxonomy (NCBI): domain Eukaryota; kingdom Fungi; phylum Basidiomycota; class Agaricomycetes; order Boletales; family Boletaceae; genus Boletus; species Boletus patriciae. The sequence continues at coordinate 996 of JBBPRK010001004.1, forward strand.
ATTCATGGAGCTGCTTTCAGGTGTACTACGGTCGGTACCTCAAGAAACTGTCTAACCAAGCCCAAGAAGCAGTAGGTGAAATGACCAAGGTCGCCTCAGAATCCCTCTCGGCTCTCCGAACAGTCCAAGCCTTCAACGCCAACGCGCAAGAACAGGCGAAATTCCGCGACCGCATAAACCAAGTCCTCGCCCTCGCGCGCAAAGAGGCCATTGCGTCCGGCATCTTTTTCGGCAGCACGGGCTGGAGCGGGAATATGACGATCCTCGGTCTGTTGGGATACGGTGCGTTGCGATCTCGAGACGTAGGCGATCCAACTGATGGTTGCTTAGGCGGCACGCTCGTCTCGCAGGGGGCGATCACCGTCGGAGACTTGACCAGCTTATTGCTGTATACCGCGTACGTCGGCAACGGACTGCAGATGCTCACGTGAGACTCCCCCCTTGATCACACCTCTCGTTGGCTGACACGCCCCACCAGCGGGTTTTTCGTGCGTGTTCTCCTCCATCATCGTCCTGTGTGCTGCAGCTTTGGTACTAGTCTTCGATCATGCGCGGCATCGGTGCCGGCACTCGGATCTTTGAGCTCCTCGACCGCAAGCCTGCGATCGCGCCAAACCAAGGGATCGACGTCGACCCGTCGCGACGAGGCGTCGTCCGGTTCGAGAACGTGGGGTTCGAGTACCCGAGTCGGAAAGGCGTCCAGATTCTAGACGACTTTAACCTCGAGCTTGGCATCGGCGAGAACGTGGCGATCGTGTACGTTCCGTGTGTATGTGTCTGGTCGTGATGGCTGAACCGACGGACGGCGTAGCGGCAAGAGCGGTGGAGGCAAGTCGTCGGTGCAGTCGCTCCTCCTTCGGTATTACGACCCTGTGCGTGGTAAAGTCACATTTGACGGACAAGGTACGTCCGTTTACGTCCTGATGCGAGCGCGACTCGGAACGGTCTGCGTACATAGACATTCGCGAGTTCAACCCGAGTTCGTGGCGGAACATTATCGGCATCGTACCGCAGGTCCGTTTCCCCCTTGCACCCCCTCGCCCTTGATTCACGACCCCGTTCAGGACCCAGTCTTGTTCACGGGCACGATCGCGTCCAACATTGCGTTTGGCAACGCCACCGCGTCGCGCGACGAAATCGAGCACGCCGCCCGACTGGCCAATTGTGAATTCGTCTGGGGCATGCCCAAGGGGTTCGATACCGAGAGTGCGTGTCTCCATCCCACGCGGTGACGTTTTTTTTTCACTCCACCGACCCCTTTACAACAGTCGGCCGAATGAGTCTGAGCGGCGGCCAACGCCAACGTCTCGCCATCGCCCGCGCGCTGTTGAAACGGCCCGCGATCCTCGCGTTGGACGAGGCGACGAGCGCGCTGGACGCGACGAGCGAACACCGGGTCAACGATGCGATCGACAAGATTTTGGCGCAGAGACAGACGACGTGCGTGATCGTCGCACATCGGCTGTCGACGATCGCACGGGCGGAGCGGATCGTGGTGCTCGAGGGTGCGTACGCCGTCCGTGTTGTTCGACGTGGGACTGATGGACGGACATAGACGGACGGATATCCGAGTCGGGGACGTATCGCGAGCTCGTCGGTAAAAGGGACTCGCGGTTCCGCGCGCTCATGGCGGCACAGCTGAGCGCGGCCGAGGCAGGGGTTGCATCGTGACGATAGACATCATTTATATTAGACGTGTTCATCTCGCACTCGTTTTTGCAAAGCAAGCTCACAAGAAAAAAAGGGCGTGCGATGTGAAAGCGACTAGTGTACATGCCAGATTACACAGTGAATAGATTAGCCGAAAGCGCACGTCACCGGTACGTCGTCGAGTCCTTGAGACGCCATCGCCGAAGGGGGCCCCACCACCACAGCGACGAGCCCACCAAGTCGTCCGCCGGCGGAGACGCGCGGTCCGGATCGGCACCGCGGTATCGCAGCTGTGCCTCAGGCACCGAATCCTGCGCGAGGGGTATGTCCTTCCATTCCTCCTCGTCTTCTGCGTGGGGTATCCGCGCCACCATCTCCACCTCTTCCCGGCGCTCGCGCTCTGCTTCGCGCATGCCAAAACTGCCCAGGCCCCATCCGACGACCTGCGTTCGGAATTCGCGATCTGCATTCCGCTCCTCTTCGCGCTGGTAGACTTGGTGGAGGCGTTCGGCGCGCTCGGCCGCTTGGACGTGTGCGGCGGTAAGATGGGCGTGACGTAGACGCGCAAACCACCGCTGGACCATCTGCGTGGGGTGCGCCCACGCCGACGGGCCCAGCAACATGTCCGTCGACACGCTCGACCCGTCCTGCGACGGGGCGCGCGACGTGTGCGGGGACGCATCGGGCCTGGCGTTGGGCTTGAACGCGCCGGTGACGCCCTTCCAGACCGATTTTGCCTTTTCGCGTTGTTCCTTGCGACGCTGGGCGCGCAAGAGACGCTTTTGTTGGCGCTTGTTCTCACGATGCAAGAGTTCTTCGACTTCGCGTACGCCCATGCCTGCGCCGACCCACCACCACCAACCGAGGAAGCTCTGCCAGAGGGTGACGGCCCACATGAGTTTGGGCATCCATGTGTACTGGTCCTGTCGTGGGATGTAGACAAAGTTGAGGAGGGTGGAGATGATGGCGAGGATGATGGCGCCTGCGCCAAAGGCGGCTGTTCCGCCGTCGGTGCGCCAGGCTTGACGACGGTTGACAAAGAAGCCCCAGATGAGGAGAAAGGAGGTAAAAAGGAGGGAGAGGGCGGCATTGCAGACGTTGCGGGTGTCTTCTGCAAAGGATGCCACGGTGGTGCCGTACATGAGGGGCAAGAGCTGCATGACGGCGGAGATGATGGCGAGTGGGCCTGTATCGGAGATGGGAAAAAGCGGACAGATAAGCCAGCGGATCAACGTACCGAGAAGACCAAAGATGAGTCTAGCCTCGAGATTGGAGGGAAAGAGGAGGGTGAGGAAGTGGATGTGTGTTATCTGCAGGGGGGTGAGCACGGGAAGAGGGAGAGGCGGGGGACGGACCTGGACGACGACGGAGGTGGTGGCGTTCATGACGACCCAGGTGGCCCTCTCCGAGGTGGACCAAATGTGCTGGTAGACGACGGTGGGGTCAGTAGAGTTCAAGGCGGTATAGTTTGCGGCGGGCATGGAGACGGAGATATAGTTGAGCATGTAGGGCCAGTGCTGGCTCTGGCGTATGGTGGCGGAAAAGACGACGAATATCGTGGCCGAGATAGATATGAGGAGGGTGGTGACGCCGGTGATCTGGAGGACATAGTTGGTGCGCGCGAGGGGCCAGTGGTACTGCGCGGTGAAGATGAGGTGGAGGAGGAGGACGGCGGCGAGGGTGAGTGCGATGCCGGTGACGAGGATCTGGACGGGGAGGGACTGGACAAAGGGGGGCCGGTAGTCGAGGATGGGGTCCTGCGGATACGAGTTGTTCTGGGACTGGGCCATCGTGGCTTGGCCAAGGAAGTGCACCAGCAAGAGAACACATGCAGGCCAATTCATCATCGTCGTCGTCGCTCTTGGCTCCCTTGGCACATCACTCAGCCACCCGAGCAAAGATAACATGCACAAACACTTGGCTGAGTCACGTGGTCCATATCTGATCCGAGTGACCGCACCATCTCTCCCTTTGCCAGCTGCACGCCGTTTGCATGCTGTCTCTGCATTGGATTTTGGGAGTTCACGGAGTTTGCCTGGTTTCCGAATGTCTGTTGAAAGGCAAATGAAATTCAATGCAAGTAGACGCTTCCTCTCACACTGAATCATGATGTGGTATGAACCAGGCACCGCGTCAGTACCTTGTTTCGGAATCCACGTAAGTAGGTGTAGATGTCTTCTTGTCTCATTGTTCGCTTGGTGAGTCTCCACCCTCCACCCCATTAGATCGCTGAGGCGTGTAAACTCGATTTCATTCGTGCCAGCTTCAGTACTCTTACACTGGCACCGGAAGAGACGATATCTCTGATGATCAAGAATTAGTACCGCGGTCCGAGTGCGGAGACCTATGTGGAGGTAAGTAGTCGTCATGTGCCACCGCATTACAACCGCATGTCATACCACCTCTCCTCGGTCAAATCATATGTTCATCAGCTTCTCCTATAAACCGTGGACAGCCAATCCAGCTCAAAATATCGTATGCGGCGGTACGAAGGCATTGTCTGTGTCGTTTATACTGACGCGAACTCTACGATCAAAAACTCCAAGACATCCCTTCGAGGACACCTCCGATTGGTCGGATCTTCCAGGACCATGATCGAGCCTGCGCCGGCCGCAGAACCACCTCAATGCAAGCTACGGACGCAGTCACTAGCGCGACAGAAGCGGTCAACCCACTCACTCGGCTCCACCTCACAGCCGCCGGGTTCCTCCCTTCGGCCAAACGTCGTGACCGAGGTACAGACATGAGACCATTTGGGGCATTCTGTCGCAGAGGGTGGATGGAGCTCCCCAACAAGATTGTGGACAGGTGCTCAGTGTCTTACTCCCTCGCGGGATGAATACCACACAGATAGTGGCGCCGATCGTTGCGTACGATTGGTTGGCTGTAGATGTACCGCGTCGCCTATCAGTGACAGAGTTATGGGGCGATGATGACAAACCGCTCCATTGGCATCTATTCAAACGTTTTTTCGATAAGCATGCCTGCGCCGCGTATTATTCGGGGATTGACTCCAACACCCTTTTTTTTCATTAAAAAACGCCGGGATGACATTCAATGGTGCTTGGCTTGGCGCTTCGCGTACGCAACTTTCTCTACTATAAATGAACAATACTGAACGGTTGGCAAACCTACTACAGTCGACTCTCCTATAACCCATACCCCCTCGGGAAAGGGCCCAGGGTATGGGTTTTCAGAGAGTATGGGGTTTAGAATAAGTGGCTGTAATATTGGTAGGTAGGTTATGATATGGCTAGTAGCAGCTTTCTAGCAGGACTATGTACTATAGACGTGACACTATTTATGAGCAAAAAATCAGTGATTTTTCCGTTCTCTGTGCTCCGCATTCCACGAACTCATGTCATGCATCCGAAAGAGCCCAGCATCACCAACTTCGTCATCACTGCCCCCACCACCTTCTCGCACCATCTTTGTGTCCATCACTGCCCCGAAGATGTCTTCATTATGCACATCAAAGGTAATGTGGGTCTCCACTGCAGGGTTGAGGCCCTGAGAATTTCAGTAATATCCATATGATTAAAGCATTGGAGTGCACCAGTAGCCTCCAAATCATCCAAGGTTGTGTTGACGAGGCTTTCTGTGAGTTCGGTTGTGAAGGTGATAAGAAAAGTGAGAGAAGTTGATGACGTAGTTACCATTTGGAGATAGATTTGTAATATAATATGTCCTAATATGGCAAGTAATTCACACTATGTAAGCAAATGTATGGGTTTTAAGGACGAAGAGAGGTATGGGTTATGGGTTATGGGGTTTGGAGACAAAATCCCTGCAAACCAACTCGGGAAACCCAAAAATGTATGGGTTTGTGGAGAGTATGGGTTATGACAGGTATAGGTTATAGGAGAGTCGACTGTATCTCCCAACAGCGTCGTCGAAAAAATGGTCATGGAAACTGTTGGAAAATTTGGGTTTACGATGACGGATTAACATTCTGGAAGGGTTTGCCGCGCGCCACCTTTCGTGATGCCTTCCGATGGTCGACGGCGAACTAGAATGTGGTTTCCAGGTGGCCCGTTGGCCGTGTCAGTCGTCGCTCGTGAGGACGATGTTCTGAGGGAATCGCTACTTTCCACGTACAAACGGAGCTTGCCGAGATAATAGGGGTTATTTTTCGCACAGCCGTCGCAATACCCCTTTTCACGTACTTCGACGATGGCGCAGACATCGGCTGCAAAGGGAATCGAGTCAGGGAAGGTCCACACCAGTGACGGTGTGCTTCTGACAGACACTATCATCAAACATTTCCTGGAAAATGATGTCCCAGTCCCTTCTGAGAAACCTCTAGGAGAAGGTATAGGTTTCGACGACCCTGCTTCTTGGGTGCTTCCAGGTGAACTAAGCCGATTTGGCCTCGGCGTACTATCCCTCATGCGTGGATGTTCTACCATCAAACATTCCCTCGAAAATGATGTCCCAGCCCCCCCAAAAAAACCTCTACGAGAGGGTATAGGTTTCGATGACCCTGCTTCTTGGGTGCTTCCAGGTGAACTAAGCCGATTTGGCCTCGGCGTACTATCCCTCATGCGTGGATGTTCTACCATCAAACATTCCCTCGAAAATGATGTCCCAGCCCCCCCAAAAAAACCTCGACGAGAAGGCATGGCTTTCGATAATGCTGCTTCTTGGGTGCTTCCGGGTGAACTAAGCCGATTGAACCTCGACGTACTGTTCCTCGTACGTGGATGTTCTTCTCTTTTTTCCGACCGTTCGCTGACCGGCGCGATGGTACTAGATTGCCTCATACACCCACCCTTTGGGCCTCCTGAATCTTACACGCACATGTAAATTTCTTCGAGAGCTCCTGATGGACAAGTATTCGGCGTTCGTATGGAAGGCTGCTCGTCAGCAAGTCACGGGCCTGCCTGACTGCCCTGCCGATTTGACCGAACAAGAATATGCAAATCTCGTATTTTATGCTCGTTGCCACGTACGTTCAGACTCCCTGGGTTTAAACTGCTCTGAGATGTCATACAGGCTTGTGGGAAATGCACGACAACTATTCTCTGGAATGTACGTCGCAGATTCTGTCCACGCTGCAAAACAAGACGGTAAGATTCCCCTATATTTCATGACAGGCAAGTTCACAGAAAAAAAAGGCTCCGCCTTCTCTCTTCCTGTCATCGGATAATTCGCAAGAACGCCGTCTTGGCTGTAGAATGTGGTCCGTAGCCTGCTGTTTCCAGGCATCACACTTCCGCACCACACTTGCAGGATATGACACACCGGTTGATAAAGACCAGGCAGCCTCATTTATACACGAGTATTACCAGTCTCTCGACAAGGAGCAATTTATAAGCGACAAACAAAACCAGTGTAGGGCTATACTTCAGGTTTGTTGGATTTTCTCCCTTTCATTCATCTTCCTGACTAGTTTTCAACAGCACGCACGGCAATGCGAAGCTTGGCAGCGAGAGAGGGAATCAGAACGCAGATATGAACGGCACAAGCGTCGATGGGAGCGACGTCAAAGGTTTACCCCTTTTTTCTTCCGATCATGCTTTTATATTGAGTTGGCGTAGAATTTTGGAGCGTCTCGAGCAACACGGGTATGCCCGCGAGATCGGATACTTCGATTATTGTGCAATCGAAGGATCCCGCAAGTCTGATTTCGAGTCTTGCGAGCCGCTCACGGACAAAGGTCAGCTCCCGTAAACGTGATTTGCTTTGAACTGGCGCTGACTCTTGACGTGCTAGAATGGGATGCGGTGTGGCCTCACTGGGCCAAGATCATGGACGAGCTTCGGTCGCGACGAGTACAGGAGGAAAAAGAAAAACCATCGCCGACCCCGCCTGGCAGACTGAGACTCTGAAAATTCTGCTGCTATAGGAAAAGGAAGAGTGCACGCTGGTCAAATTGGATGTTGCAAATTTTAGCAGAATCGAGAACCCGACTACTACGACTCACATTCTTACACTGGCACATGGGCGCACAGGATAATGCTGATAATATGTCCATCGTCTACCTACGAACATACAATACATGGATGATCGATGATCTTGACTACCAATTCTCTTGTGCACCCAAGACGTCCGTGATATCACAGGACCCCACTCTGGTCAGTGGTGGCAGGTGAGCTGCGGAGGCAACGACAGGTGCTAAGGGCACCCGGATGCTGGCGAGAGGGGGGGAGGTGCGCTTGCGGCGCATTTGGGACGCGACGGGTGGCATTGGGATGGTCGGGGCACGTGGGTGCTGCCAGGGCGAGAGGCTGGTGATGTACTTGAGGGCCGTTGAGAGGCGACGGTGCCAGGTGATGGGAAGCTTTGGCCCTTTGGGACACGATTCAGAAGAGCACGCTTGGGGGTCTTGCGACGCGACGGGGGGCACGCCGCACGGGGATGGTAGGTGTCACTATTCGGGTGTCGTGCCCGTGGAATGGGAGGGGGCAGGTCGTGTGGGCATCGCATGGACGGATGACACGAGGTGCCCATGCATAGCGACCCTACGCCCTAGCTTCTGGATTATTCAGTCGTCCGGGTCGCGTCAGTTTTCTTCCCATTGCACCCAACACCATCTCATTCCTACTCCCTGCTGGTAGTGGAACAGTCTCAGATGTCCACCCTTGGGTATGTTACCTCACTGCACCGACTATTAGTACGATGCATCTAATGTTGTTTCTTCATTCAAATCAACTTTTGTTAGTGCAAATCATTTCCCTCCTCCCCCAGACCTCACGCCCTATATCTCCAAGGCCGGCGATCAGTATGTTGCTGGAGGAGCGTTCGGTGATATATATAGGCGTTGGTACCGCGACGGTCCGCCGAAAGAGGTTCGAGTTTGGTGCATGGCCCATGCAGCCTGCTATTTACCTCCTCTCCCCCAGGTTGCAGTAAAGGCATTGCGATTCAAGTTCGCGATAAAGGGTGATTCAGACGATAGATCTGACCAGGTAACTCATCTCATCCACAACCAATAAATGCAAATGCGGTCTAAACTGTCTCGTAGATGCTCCGTCGAGAACTCGGAATTTGGAGGAGACTATCTCATACCAACATCGTTCCCTTCCTGGGCATTGCATATGGGTTTGGAATGCGTGACGCAGTGTCCTTGGTGTCATTATGGATGCCCAACGAATCCCTCCACCATTTCTTAGCGAAGCATCACGATAATCTGGGTTTGGAACACCGCCTCCGATTTGTGCGTCAATTGATTGTCTACCATATCTGCATCCTCTAACCGTGCCTGATAGCTGCTGGATATTGCCAATGGGCTGCACTACTGTGAGTCGCCGTTATCATTCCCACGGCTGGAAAGGGATAACACACCACAGTGCATTCTTTTCCGATCGTTCACGGTGACCTGAATTGCGTGCGTCAAAGCAGGAATCATTTAGCCTCTTTTTTGTCTAACCAAAGGACAGAATAACGTGCTTCTCGATGCAGATTGCACCGCTCGCTTAGTTGATTTTGGATACGCTTCCTGGATGGGGAATATTCCAGAAGCATTAACCTACCTCCAAAGATCCACCACAGGACCGGGAGCGTTGCGCTGGAGTGCACCAGAGCAGTTTGATCCAAATTGGACGTTCGGGACAACCAAGACCGATGTATACTCCTTTGGTTGTGTCGCTCTCGAGGGAAGTTCGCTGTGCTCATATGCCGGGCTCGTGCTGACGTCATTGCAGGTTTTTTCAGGCAAACGACCATGGTCGGAAGTCGTGGCAGACACAGCCGTCACGCTCTGCTTGGTGAAGGGACGAAAGCCAGGCCGACCAGATTCTCGAACGTTGAATGACTTGCACTGGAATTTTATTCAAGATTGCTGGTCATCGATGGAGGAGCGACCTACTGTGGAGGCGATAATACCCACCATTCGGCAGTTCTTGAGTTCTTGCCCACGTTCTCCTCCCCTCTGTGATTTGCTTCCTTCATGGTCGGGTCAGGCTGATCTTTTGGCCGAGTCGTCTCCGTTTCTCAGCCATGCTCCTACAGAGGGGTCAAGTACATATGTCACCCCATTCCACACGGTCACGTCCACCGTTGACAATTCTGTCTCCTCTCTCAGCCAAGCTCCCACAGAAGGCTCAACGACCCGTGTCACCCCACTCCCTTCTCTCCACCCGGCCACGCCCTCTGTCGACAACCCTGTCAAAACCACCATGTTCAATGGCCACTTCAAGCCACGCCCGGACGACTTTGTTATCCTGTGAGTATTCTCTTCCAGGGTTATTGTCACCGTATTGAGCAGTCTACAAAACAGTGTCATGGGGCCAACGGGATCCGGAAAGACTAATGTAAGTGGGTTCGTAGTACCTTGACATCGAATTCTCAGGTTAAGAATGATCAGTTCATCAACAAACTCACCGGGAATGCGACGCAGCAGAAAGCGGGTATATCCAAGTCCGACGCCCAGAGGGTCATTCCATACTCTATCTCGTACCAGGGTATCCGTCTCGTGTTGGTCGACATGCCTGGCTTCGACGATGCTTATCGGCAAGATAACGTGACTTTAAGAGTCATTGCCGACTGGCTCACACAAAGGTACGTCATATTCTGAACATTCTCCTACTCTCCTCTCAACATATACAAAGGTATCCCGATGGCAAAACGCTTAAAATCGATGGGATAATCTACCTCCACAGAATCACCGACGATCGCATGTCTAAGTCTGTTTACAAGAATCTCCAGATGTTTGCTCGGCTTTGCGGCGATACATCCCTGCCTCGAACACGTCTAGTCACGACTATGTGGGACATTGTGGAGGACAGAGCACTGGCAAGAGATAGGGAGGACCAGCTCAAATGCGAACGTGGCTTATGGCGGACGCTGATAGATGGAGGCGCCATCGCCAAACGGTTCGATAATACATCCGCTTCTGCATGGGATATCGTGGAAGGTATTCTACGTATGGGGAAAGATGGTGACGAGTTGCTCCTGCAGGAAGAGCTCGTCGAAGAGCAGAAGCACCTAAACGAGACGGAGGCAGGCAAGATTCTATATACTCGGCTCCAGAAGCTCCTTGCAGAGCAGAGGAAGATGATTAAGGAACTCGCAGAAGAGGCAAAGCTGCAGAACGATCCAGTTTTGGCCAAGAGTCTGCAGCATGAGTACGATAAAATCGACACGCAGCTACAGAATACGTTTGAGGAAATGAAGGATATTAAGATCCCACTCTCCAGGCGTATTCGCTTGTGGCTGTTTACACGAAAATCCCGCGCGGTAAGTCCGACTCGTTGTCTCGCTGCTATGTTCTCACCGAATGTTATCTTTTACAGAAAGCTATTGAGCCGGATTATCCGCAAGCTTAGTGCCCTATGCTTTGTTAGCCTCGCTACTCGGTATCACAGTCGCCTTCTACACCGCTATAGCCATACTATCCTATGCAACAACTTCGGCAGTCATGTTGATTCGGCACATTCAAAGAATACATGATTCTACACACAATCTTCATTGTCCACTCAACTTCATTGCATCTCTTATGTATTTCGGAGGTCTGCGAGCTTGAACGAGCACAATTGAAGCAGAAATGAGCAAGATAGTCACACTGGTGTCACTCGCCGAGCGGTGCCGCAGCTGAGCCTGAAAATCTGTCAACCTGCTGCACATGTGCCGAGCAACTGGTTTGGAGCAGCCTCCTAGGGTGCTGCTTTGCCTTCGCATGTCAAACGGTCGAAGCCGCACAGGGCCTCGCTGTCTGATACTCACAAATAGCATTCTCTTACACTTGTCAATGATATCTGCACTACTTACCGGGATTCGAGCGGAGTTTTATTCTACTCGTCTGACTATTCGTGACATGCCTGTGACTGCTGAATCAACATGACTGCCAAAGTGGTTGTATAGGATAGTAGGTTCCGGCCAAGCTTGTTTATATGTGTACCCGCAATTCCATAACAGTCTGTACTATCTCCCAGGCTTCCATAGCCATATTCCCACCCAAACTTGGCTGCATCAGCTTGCTTGCAGAAAGTCTGAAGGTTGGGCAATATGGGGGCGTGTCTGGGGGAAAGTCTGGCCAAAAGTTTGGGGGCATGCACGTGCCCCACCAGTGGAGTCTGGGGGTGAGTCTGGCTCTCTGTTGCGGCAACTTGGCACAAGCGGTGGGGCTTGAACTCTCTTCGAGCATGTGAAGGCTGTCGGCCATGTTGGGGCTTCAATCTTCATCCCCTGCATGGCGAGCCCACTGCCTGCCCTGCCTGCCCGCCCTCCATGATGAGCCCTGATCTGTGCCCACTGCTGCACCACCTTGATCCCCTTGTAGAAAACTATAGTGTAGTCACTAAAGTAAACTACTGTATAACACCCAGCGGGCCACATCCGTGGCTGTTTAAAGAATAGGGTAGACGTTGACTGAGACTCGAGCGCAGATAACGATGGGCCTGAACAAGGTGATAACCGATGGGAAAGATCCCATCGGTCCCTTGTCCAGTATATATATTGTACACGTAATACAAGCGCAAACACTGACATATACGTATATACAACTATGGACCATGTGCGACATACCAGGCACGCCATAAATCCAACACGATCCATATCACCAAGGACATGAATGCATGGAAGATTCACTGGGAGGCCCGACCACCAAACACGTTGCAATGATCAACATAGCGGTGAGAGTCGACAGTGACGACTTGCTTAACTTGCCACAGAGGGTGCATAGGCATCTGCTGATAAGCTTCCAACACGTCCACCTTCCAAAGGACCAACTCAGCTTCTGGATCTTGCTCCCGAATCAGACAGAGGGCGCGACCAAGGTCCTGGACATTGTCAAGGGTAACACCCGCAATATCATCACGAGATATCATGTGGTTCAGTGTGTACAAGCCTGCACTGTGGTCAGTGACGAGCCTGAATTTCGCTGATCCCGGCTTCGGAACAGCGTGGATTGGCATTGAATACATCCCAGGGAGCAGGTCGGGCCCGAAGGGTGGTGAGAAACGTCCCTTTTCAACTTCCTTTTTAACCTGGGAGCGCAAAAAGGCACCTTCTTCGTCCGAACGAATTGGTCGTTGAGAGTTGTCCCAGGTTGTTGGCCAATCACCATAATGAGTGTCGGCATACGGCCAAAAACCCTCCCGAAGGCCTTTACACACTGACCGAACAAACGGTTGGTTCGGATGGCTCGAGAGGAGCGATTCAAAGCGGTTTACATCAATAGGTGTGGATATTTGGAAGAGCTCGGGATGAGCTTGGATAGTGGAGAGGGCTTCCGAATTGAGAAACTCGGAGGGTGGTGGTGAAGGTAAGGGATCGGCTGTCTCAGTCCACCGAACGGTCTTACTACGCACAATCGAGTCTTGGTCCCACACAAGCTGCTGCCGAAACTTTGGTGCAGCTCCGATGCGCTCATTGAGTTTTTGAGTCCCCTCCTGGACAGTCCGGTCGGCGGTGTGCCCCTCCACACCCACGCCAGTCACAGACGTGTGCATAGCTGCATTCGGAGGCCAGTTTGGCACATTTCCCTCAGTTCCAGTTGTGGCATGCTTCTTGACGTCCGCCGGAGCCCTGATGTTCCGGTTTACGGGCACGGGAGGTGGTTCCAACTGGAGAACTTGGACCCACCCCATAGGTGGACAAGAAAACGGTCCGTAGGTCGTCGAAGCGTGAAAAGTCGCAGAGGCGTATATGCTTCTGGTTGGCAGATTGAAGCCGGATGGCTTTGTCGAGCTCGATAACCCGCTCATGGTAGATTGGTTGAATGGAAGCGAAGAGGTCGGAGATGTGAGACTGATAGGTGACATACTCGGCGAACCGCTGTGGGAAGACAAAGGTGGTGGCTTCAATTGTCTTGTTAAATGCGATGACCCAGTCGCCATGGGATTTAATTGCTTTGGAGATTTTGGGCAATTTGACGGCGAGCTGAAACAGTTCCCCGAGGTCATGGCTTTGCTTGGGCTCGATTTCGGTGGAATATTGCGCCCCGAGGACCTTTGAAAGGTCGACAGCCTGTCCTTTAACGATGTTGAGCCATTGATCGGCTGGGAACTCTGGGCACCCCGGTGAGAGGAGGATCTGTCGAACGACATAGGTTGGGTCTGTAGCCCACTCTTCGAGGAGTCCAAGAATGTGTTGGAGGTCTCCATCGAGACCGCCCCGAATGACTGAGGTTGTTGTTCGCCAAGGGAAGTGGTGTTTGTCAATGGACGGCCGAGATTTTTTGGCTGGGGGCCCTTCGTCGACATCCGACAAATCAGAGGCAGGGGTGGATCGGGACTCGCTTCCTTCGTTGGCTGGTTGGTCTGCGAGATGGGCTCAATCTTGTCCCTGATCCAACTCACGAGTGGGAGTCATCACAGAAGACTGCCTGGGCTCCCCTCTCGATCCGGCATCTCGCTTGGTCTGGTCAATCTCATCCAACATTGAGATGTAGGTGGGTAAGATCTCATCGAGGGTTCGTTCCCACCGTGCGAGGATAGGGGTGAGGTCGCGCTGTATGGCGAGGAGTGCTGCCGCCTTCGTGATGGTGCCTCGTCGATACCACTCGACAATGTTGAGCACTTGCTCAGTGCTAGCGTTCGAGGCTGGACCCTCTCGAGAAGAGAGGGTTTGCGACGATCCGGTGGCATTATCGGTCATGAGTGGAGGGATGAGGTCGACAGACGTTTTTAATTTTGATGAAAAACGACGTAAACACTAGTGAGACGACGGGAGATAAATCACGTTAGAATAACGACGCGGAGTAGGCCAGAACGCTGCTCGACGCACCTAGCGAGATGACGGGAGAGGCTCAGGAGAGGGGGGAGCCCCCTCTGTGACCGTCGACTCACTAAGCACAGTGACGTAGGACGTCATGGGAGGTGACTCCGACTCGAGAGCCACAGGTGACCACCCGAGCACGGCGAAAACCGGGACCCGATCTCTCAACCCCGATATGTCGCGGACAAGGACGGGGAGTCAAGAGAGAGAGATAGGCTCGCGGGCAAGTGGAGCGAGGCCAGGAGGAAGCTCGACCGGCCAAGTTTACTGCACCCAATTAGTATTGTATAAACGCACTTTAAACTCAAAGAAAGAGTGTGTGAATATTATGTAATGTAAATTACACCTGTAGGTTTGTACTCCGATCAAACCAGAGGAATAGACAGCAAGTAGCATATGCTAATCGGACAACCATGCTGCGGGGTTTCTGGGATG
>JBBPRK010001005.1:0-15733 GCA_038093075.1 Boletus patriciae
CACAGTACCAGGGTCAAGCTTCCTTACAACGTTCTGCGAGATGCTTACCTTCAAACACTTGGGAGTGATGGAAGCAACGTTCGAGTCTAACGTGTTCTCGACGAGTGCGGCTATTTGGTATTAAGAGTCTTGCCATAGTGCTCGCTGTTGGCCCAAGTCCATGTGGTAGGCGAGGAGATATCGTTGATCAAGGCTGAGAAACGTGGCCGTCTGACTCGGATATCGGTTGACAAAATGTCGTCTTCAGGTAATGACGAGCGATACTTACCAACGCCGCATTGGTTGTTGAGGAGCTCGTAGCTCCTCTGAGTCGAGATATTGCGCACTCAGCCTGGTCTCATCCCCAGCAGGAGCGAAAAGGCAAGAGACGGACATTTGATTGACCGAGTACAGCTGTCAGGTTGTGTGGAACCTGATCAAAGGCGAAACCACCATCGCGACTTTATACTCTCCATGTGGGAAACAGGTAGAATTATGACAAACAGTCTTGCCATCCGGTGAGCTGCTGTGGTCGTTCATGGGAGTGCCCTGACCACTGCACGACCATCTTCTACAAAATTGTGTGACAAGGGGCCGAGGAGCCATGGTTCTCGACTCTAAGTCTGGCTTAGGTCAGGAGCCGCAGACAGCTGCCCCGGGCCACGCGGTTGGTGCGAGAATGTCACGGCACCTGGGTCGATACGAGTTCGATCGAGGAGTGTGGAGACAAGTAGGCCATTCGTCCGCCTCTGTCCTGCTTGTACTCGAGACTCCCATGTCAGTGCGTGGCCTTAAGAAAGATCTCACCGTCATCAGCTGGCATGTACTCCAGCGCGATTATAACAGCGAGTGGGGCTTGAAATTTTGATGCCCCAAACCAACCTCGCCGGCTCTTGCACCTGCGTGTTGAAAGTGTTCGACACACAGCATTTCTGGTTCCCGACGAAAGGTCGGTCCTTTTGTCAAGTTGTCAGTGAGGACAATGCCCTTTAGACGTATGTTTGGCCGTAAATTGTTGAGCGGCAGCTTTGGAGTCATGGTCGGTCGATGTATAATGAGGTGTATGTATTGAGCGGGGTGTTCCTCAACTAAAGAGGACGTGTACGGTGACAGTTAAACGGGACATAAGTAGAGTACGTGTGAGTGGTGGTACTTTTCTCATAATCTATGCAATGCAGGGTCATGCGGATAGCGGGATGTGGACAAATGCAAACGAAGGGACGGCGAGAAGGCCACAGGGAGGTCAAGTAAAAGGGACAGCGAGTCGAGAACAGGGGCGTGGAGAGATTAGTCCTTCTTCTCCTCCTTGTTTTCTGATGATGACTCGGAAGCAGCATTCTCAGCATTGCGTTTCTCATAGACCTTTTGGAAAAGACCGAGCGAAGCTTGTTGCGTCTCATTGATCTTCTCCCGGATCTGGTCCGCCGTAACCGAGGCATCGCCAACCTGGCCCTTCGCAGCCAATTCGCGGAGTTCTCCAACGAGCTTAGTGACTTTCTCTTTTTCTGTGGCGTCAAGCTGGTCTTTGAACTCGTTCATGGCTAAGCACGACAGTATGAGCACCGTGTGACGCTCGGGATAACCGTGAACTGACCCTTCTCTGTATCGGAACAAACGGATTCGCCCTTGTTTGCCTCCTCGATGAGAGCACGACGGGCCTTGTCGGATTCGGCGTACTGCTCAGCATCTGATACCATACGCTCAATATCCTTGTCGCTAAGACCCGACGAAGACGCAATAGTCATTGATTGGTCTTTGTTAGTGGCTTTGTCCTTGGCGGAGACATTGACAATGCCGTCTAGAAAGTGGTCAGTGTATGCTAAATACGACTTGTCTTTCAAACTAACCTGCGTCGATGTCGAAAGTGATCTCAATTTGAGGGACACCCTTCGGGGCAGGGGGAATACCAACGAGGTTGAAGTTACCCAGGATCTTGTTGTCCCGAACCAACTCACGTTCACCCTGGTAGATCTTGACCTCGATGGCAGTCTGACCGTCAGCCGCAGTCGAGAACGTTTGCGACTTCTTGGTAGGGATGGTGGTATTGCGGTTGATAAGCTTCGTCATGATACCACCAAGGGTCTCGATACCAAGAGAGAGCGGGGTAACATCAAGGAGTAGGATATCAGTGACGTTGCCAGCGAGAACGCCACCTTGAATGGACGCTCCGATAGCAACCGCCTCATCAGGGTTAACACCCTTGCTAGGCTCCCGACCGAAGATGTTCTTTACGGTCTCGCCGACCTTCGGCATACGAGTCATACCACCGACCAAGATGACTTCATTAACTTCACTGGGTTTCACGCCGGCGTCATTAAGTGCCTTCTTGCAAGGCTCGACAGTGCGCTGGACCAGTTTGTCGACAAGGCTCTCGAAGTTGGCTCTGCTGAGTTTCGAGTTGATATGTTTGGGACCTGACGCGTCAGCAGTGATGAACGGCAAATTGATCTCCGTCTGGGTCGTCGACGAAAGTTCGATCTTGGCTTTCTCCGCAGCCTCACGGATTCGCTGGATGGCCATCCGATCTTGATTGAGGGTGATACCTGACTCCTTCTGGAAATCCTTTAGGATATGGTCGACTAAAGTAATGTCGAAATCCTCTCCACCAAGGTGTGTGTCACCGTTGGTTGACTTGACTTCGAAGACACCCTTCTGCATCTCCAATATTGAGATATCGAAAGTACCACCACCAAGATCGTAGACAGCGATGATGGATGAATCTGAGCGGTCAAGACCATAGGCAAGAGCGGCAGCGGTGGGTTCATTGATAACACGGAGGACATCCAGACCGGCGATCTGGCCGGCGTCCTTGGTAGCCTGCCGTTGCGCATCATTGAAGTACGCGGGCACGGTGACTACAGCGTGACTGAACGAATAAAATTAATATTCTTCTACCAAATATCGTATGACGAATAACATACTTGACTTTCTTGTTGAGGTATTGCTCGGCAGTCTCCTTCATCTTCGTAAGTACCATAGATGATAACTCTTCCGCGGACTATAAACAGTGTCAGTGCTTTCAACACGCGCAGAGATATCGTCTCACAAATTGCTGTGTCTTGTCACCAATCTCAACTCGGACTGCTGGACGGCCGTCACTCTTAGCAACCACGTCGAAAGGCCTATATGCCAAATGAGTGAGATGGAGTAGAACCCTTCTTGATATATGTACTCACCAGTGCTTCATATCGTCCTGGACCTCCTTGTCCTTGAATTGGCGACCGATCAGACGCTTGAAGCCGAAGACGGTGTTTGAGGAGTTGACAACCGCTTGCCGCTTAGCAGGAAGACCGACAAGTCGCTCTCCGTGTTTCGTGAAGGCCACAACCGAGGGTGTTGTCCGGGCACCCTCCGAGTTTTCAATAACACGGGACGACTTCCCCTCCATGACGGAAACACATGAGTTCGTCGTACCCAAATCAATACCCACGACGGGTCCTAACATGGATTTAGCTAAGGCCAAAGTTGTACTCGTAGTAAGAAGGTACGCACCATTGAGTTTGGTGTTCATGTTCCTCGCGATCAAGGACCGCGGAATGCCCTAAAAGCAAATGTATTGAGGACTGGGCAAGTGGCACGAATATAGAACGCACGGCATAGTTGCCTGAACGAGCGGCGGCGGCGCGGAGGGAACGAGCTGCAGTGAACATGGAGGAAGAAAACGAAAGTGAGGAGAAAGCAGTGGCGGCAAATTCTCCAAATTTTTAGGCCTTCCGGGAGCTTACATCAGCGCTTCCGTCCCCCTGCCGGAAGTCCCCGCGGGAATCTCAGACCCAAGCAACCGACCCGGGAAACTTGTTTCTAAGCACATCCCTGTGACCAGGAGGCAATGCTAGTGATTCAGCGAGAACCATTTGAGCCTTGCGATTGTTGCGACAAAGTCAACGAATATACGAGTCCTTTTCGCCAACCCGGGGATGTCATGGCATTTTCCGGTGACACTCGTTTCCGCCATAGCGCCGCGAAGCATCGTCGCACACCTCTAAGTTACTGCCTACGATGTCGAACGGTTCTCCCAAACGAATCGGCGGGGAATACGGAGCATTACGCGCCAACATCGATATCGACAAACTTAATGCATATCTCGTCGCTCATGTCCCGGCTGTCAGCTCCCCCGTAGATGTCCAGCAATTCAAAGTACGCTTGCGGCTGTCTCGAGTAGACCTGTATCTGACCTTTTGTCCAGTTTGGACAGGTGCGCCTAGTCGGCTTCATTCGACGTTCGATCGAACTCTAACCGAATTCTTAGTCCAATCCTACTTACTTCTTGACTGATGCTAGGTTTGTACCACGAGTATATACGCGCAATAGTCTCTGATGACCCGAAAGACAGCGGCGTTTCGTTTTGCGAAAGAAACCTGCAGGCCAGCTACTCTCCTCCACCGCTCACCAGATTGAGCGCGAATACCGAGTTTTAACTGCCCTCCACAAGCACAATACCAACCCAAGCACCAAACCTTGGCAAGTTGTGCCTGTTCCGATACCGTATGCGCTGTGCGAGGACGTCAAAGTCGTGGGGACCCCTTTTTACATTATGGAATATCTGGATGGTCGAATATTCACTGACACAAGGATGTTTGAAGTATCCCCAAATGACCGGCGCGAATGGCGAGTGAGCCCTTATGATTTACGATGCTTATAGCTGAAAACAGGAACCGCTTCTAGTTGGATTTCCGCTGTGCAAGCCCTTGCTGCGCTGGCGTCCCTTAACCCGGCTGATATCGGGCTTGCTAATTTCGGACCATCTACGAACTACTTTCCGCGCCAGATCAAGTCCTTGTCCCGTGTTTCCGAGGCACAAGCCCAGACAGTCGATGTCGATACTGGAAAACCAATAGGAAAGATACCACTTTTCGATGAATTGGTGGATTGGTATCAGAAACATCTCCCAGACGAGAGGAAAACTGGGTTGCGTGTTGTTCACGGAGATTATAAGCTCGACAATTTGATCTTCCACCCATCCGAGAACAGAGTAATAGGAATTTTAGACTGGGAGTTATGTACTCTCGGCAGCCCAGTAGGTCACCCCTTTCTATCGATATGACTAGGACATAAATTAGGATCCAGCTGGCAGACCTTGGCAATCTCACGCAACCATGGTCGATTGGTTCAAAAAGTCTACCCGACGATCCACTACTGAAGAACTACCAGTTGCTCAAGGCATTCAAGAACACGACAAAAGACGTGCCGATACCCTTAGAAGAACTGGAACGTGAATATTGTCGCCTCATCAATCAAGCATACCCCATCGAAGAGATGGTTTTCGTCCGTAGTTGGATGCTATTCCGAGTGAGCTCAATTATTTAACTTCTGCACACCGTTGTCTACAACGAATTTGCAGCTGGCGGTCATCTCGCAAGGGATCGCAGCCAGGTTTGCCAGACGCCAAGCCAGTTCGGAACACGCGCATATCCACCCTCGGCTCTTTCCTCTAGTGGGACACCTCGCAAAGGCCGCCCTTGAGGACGAGGGACGCATCATTGGTAATAGATCCAAGTTGTAGGTCACCGTCACTGTAATTGTAGACCAATTGTGTTACACATAACTACCCCTCTTTTTATCCACGAAACCCCTTATGTTGTCCATGGAGGGCCTTTCCAGAGGGTTCTGTTTCCAGCATTTCTCTAGCAAACTCCACAGACCTTCTCTCATGTCGGTTTTGTAATCATCGTACTTGAGCCTCCCATGTCTTTTTGTGACATATATCAACACCGCAGCATCATTCGCAAGATTGTGGTACGGCTGCTTCGCAGAGAAGATCTGCGGATGTATTTTTCTGAGATGGTGTGAGAGCAGGTACCGCTGGGAGATCTTACCTCCGTCGCTGTGATCCCGAAAGCCCATACGTCAGTTGCAGCTGTGGGTCGGATTGCTGCCGAAGTGGTCGGCTCAGCCAGAAGTTCAGGGGCCATGTATCGGAGGGTGCCAGGTGTATTCTTTGTAGTAAACCCTGACATTTCCAGCACTATAGAAAGACCAAAGTCGGTGAGGACTGCTTGTCCACCATCGCTAATCAGGATGTTTCCCTGTAAAGGGTCCAGCCCACGACATCAGATCACGATGAAATGTTGCGGTCTGACCTACTGGTTTGATGTCTCCGTGGACAACCCGACGGCTATCATGATGCAGGAAAGCCAAACCACTGGCAAGCTGGTACAGCTGCGCGACGCAACCTTAGACGCCTTCGTTTATAATGAAATCGTTTCGGTCCCTTACCAGATCCATCTTACCACGAAGAGTAAGGTTATTATTGCTTGCAATGTACTTCGTCAAACTCCCATTTTTGTAATAAGGCGACACTATTGCAGGAGCTGAATAACGGGACATGTCGGAAGTGGTCATGGTTCCAAGGAACGGTACGATGTTGTCGTGACTCAGTGTAGTCCAAAGCCTCGCCTCTCGGAGAAGTTTCTGATACGGGGACGATATTTTTAAACTCTGGATCTAGAGAACCATCTTTGATAAAACAAACACTGACCTCATTGAACTGCTTAGCTTCTTCATCACTGAGGGCACTCCTAATGACTTTGATGGCGACCTTGATCCGGGAGAAGTCAATGGTGATCGAGGCGATCATCGAGTCAAAGAACATACCCTATGGGTTCTCTGCTTCGGATCGATGAATTCCCCAAGCCAGATGTCTGCATGATTGCCGGCATCAAACGCGTGTTGACCAGTTCTGCGAATTGCAGAAGTGAGGTCTTTGAGCTGAACGTTCATAAGCGCCATGGCGTTCCAAGGTGGACCGCTGTATGTACGGTTTGCACAATCACTGGCAGGGACCGTGAGCGAACCTGATACTTTGATTCGGGGGAAGAGGAGGGTCGAGTTGAGGCTGTTGCCGCAAGGTTGCACATACTCTGCCGATTCTGGATATGGATATGGGCGCTGATGTAGATTGCTGAATTGAATCTCTTGGTACGACTCGCCAGCAACTTGAAGTCCTAAGTAGAACGGTCATATGATGATGGTGGGCAATATTCACTGACCCAAGATATCACTGCAGACTGCGTAGATCCCGCACATCGTCTCGCTCGTCAAACCCACAACTGAAATGACAGATGATGTGTTGAAACTTTGAAGTAACTATACAACACCAGTCCAAAGAGTTCAAAGCTGCATGGTGCTCCGAGGCGAGCATCCGATTTACATGGTACATACGCACAGTGTTGAATGTCGCAACACCGGGGTCATATTGAGACTCACTAGTGGCAGGTTGAGAGATACTTACTTATCTGGTAGCACGTAAGAGGTCGACAAGGCTGGTTATGAGGTTGAGCCAAATAAGGGTGCCACGGCTGGTTTTGGCGAAAGTCACGGTGGGACGAGCAAAACGATTCGAAGTTACAAAGTGGTTCCTGTAGCATAATTGTCAGCATGTACAGCTCGAGGAGTTTACGTGGCTGTCCTACATTCTTTTCAACCCCGCTGCATACCTATGGTGCTGGTCGGGTTCTCAAATGTTTGCTTGAAGGTGGTGAATGTGCTCGTCCCGAGAATCGCAAACACGACGCGATCAAAAGAAGACCTGTATCTCGCTCCCTTGTTCGTCAGCAGCTCTGCCCAAATCCTGGCCACCATCTTCACGCTGTTCCGAAACACTCCCGTACCAAAACACCCCAAAACGAGATTCTTCGCCCCTTGTTGTTCCATCAGTGAAAGTATCCTGCCCATTCTCTCTTTCATCGTCAACTCTATCATGCTCTCGACTTCGGCTTGGTCTCTGTGTCCACCATTTTTGTTCCTGACGTCGCCCGCGTTAACCGCAGCGCTAGTGAGGATATCAACTTCAAAAGGGGTCACCCACTCTCCGGAATCGTTTCGAAAGACGACAACGGAGGGGGTGTATACCACTGCATGGTGGTAGAACCCGCCCTGGCGATCGCGTAGGTGCAATTTATAGAACTGCTGGCCTGTGTCTGTCATGAGGGAAGGGTACAGAGTGGAGGATCGTGCGATGGATTCTTCCTGCGCTTGTGCACCACCGAGAAAGCCACCGCCTGGTCGAGTGGCTGAGGCAAAATTAAGCACCGCGATTCTGCCAAAGCTGGTCGAGTTAGACACTGTGTCATATAGGAGACGAGCGCCATCAAGAGTCGAGATCTCTAAAATCGAGATCTCGGTCCTGGTTGGGGGTAACATGGGCACGTCCAAGGCCCATCTGGATAACGAGAGGTCGTCGGGCGGATAATAGCGTGTGTTGTGATTGGAGAACCTGACTTTTGCGGCCAAGTCAAGGTACTTGTTAAAAATGCTGATGTGGCCTGCTTTGATAGCTTCCAGAGTGGTGTCCGCGACGTTTTTGAGACTGTCACCGCGCTTCTTGGGTTCATTGGCAAAGTTGGCACTGATGCCTTTTGACATGTCTGTTGGGTGAAGCAGTGGGGTTTGGTGGGTAGTACGCGGGGTGGCCCCTGAAGAAACTTGGAGCTGTCAGGTGTAGATTGGCAAGGACAGATTGATGATTCAGAGTCTGCTGACTCGAATTGACTCCGATCGTGTAAATCGCGATTTGGCTCATGCTATGGCTATGGCCGACCATAAATTTACACTAGAAAATCTCCATGAGGATTCAAACGTTCACGGGATGTCTTGGACCTTGGAAAGAGACGACGATATTTCCGAGTCGTGTACACGCAAAATCACCTAGTTGCACACTGATACGGTCACGTGCACACTGGCCTTCGCTTAAGCCTTATCCGAGAGGTTTACTGGCCGCGATGTTCATGTGCCTGATTGATTCATTCTGCCCAGACATCGGGCGGTGCAGTTAATCGCTTGGCTGGAACAGTGTCCTCGCATTCGCACTTCCATCTTTCACGCAAACTCTGAATCATATCAGCCAGTGGATTCAGATAACCCAGATCCGACGCTCTCCTCGGATGTCCAATCCGCTTACTCGCACAGCTGGCCTGCAGCTTGGTCCAATTGCTTTGGACACGCTTCTCAAGCATTACTTCGATCGTGTAAAGAAAGAAAAGGCAGGAGATGGTCTCCCATTCACTCAACTGCGACAAGACGAACTCCTGTACGATGAAGGATTTAATATAGCCAAGGTGTGTCTCACCATGCGCTCATATTCAGAGTGTTCTTAATGCAGCGCTCGCAGAAATTCTTTGACGTTGCGACCCAGTGAGCGTTCCTGTCCCACAACTCCCCCGATCGGGATCTCACGGGTTATAGCCATTCAGTTGAAGAGGTCCAGGCATTCTCTAATACCCGGACCCCATCTCCTCCTTGGGTCCATGTCGTACGGGTCACTGTGCCAATGTCCTGCTGTGACGAGGCCGCTACATTGCTCATCCAGGCTCTTGGGGGCGAGGAGGATACGTCTCTTCTAGTGGGTGGTACTAAGTGGTGGCAAGTGCGTGGTCTCACTGGGTAAGTCAGACTTGAGATATCGGACTGTAACTTACAGTACCGCAGAATTGCTGGAGAATGGGTGACCGCCAGGAAAGACTGGGAAGAAGCCAAGAAACGTCGCAAGGCATTTCAGAAAAAGAAAGAAGGCAACAGCGTTTCCTCGCAGGACGCAGCTAGCGCTTTGCCTTCCTCGACCTCAGAGCCCAACAACATAGATGACGATGACGAGGACGACTTGCGCTGTATATTATACGCTCACGGAGGGGGCTATTACTTTGGAAGTCTCGATCAGGAGAGGTAGCTTGTTCTGCATCTTGCTCTGAATGTATGCTAAACAGACTTCACTTCTCAGATACTGTCTTCAGCGACTCGCGAGAAAGATCAAAGGTCGAGTGTTCGGTAGGTGTTCCATGGGATTGGCTTGCTCTGATGATCACTAAAAAAATCTAGCCATCAACTACCGCCTCGCCCCGCAGTACCCGTTTCCTTGCGCTCTTCAGGACCTGGTTGCAGCTTGTAAGTGCAATCGGCGGCGTGTTTGCAGTGACTTACCTCAAAGAATTCCATAGACCTGTATTTAATTAAGCCTCCCCTCGATGCACCACATCAACCAGTGAAACCGTCACGCATCGTGGTCGCGGGAGATTCTGCAGGAGGTGGACTTACCATTGCTTTGCTTCAGGTGTTGCGTGATACTGGTCAACCACTGCCCGCTGGTGGTGTCTTGATCTCACCATGGTGTGATCTAACACATTCTTTTCCGAGCATTCACACCAATACTGCCACGGTGATTCTGGATTTGTCTTGCGATTGTGTTATCGTGTAAGCTCATGAGGTTCGTCAGGACGTCCTTCCTTTGTATGGACTCTCTCTTCACAAGCCCAGCGCGTTATGGCCACCACCGTCAGAGGAGATGACACGCAGAATTCATACTGGACTCCGGCGGAAAATCCGACAAATTGTCCGCGTCACTGTCACTGGGAACAAAGCCGGTGAAGCAGCTGCTCTGGAATTTACACAAGATGCGTTAGTTGGCTCAAAGCTTAGCCTCAGTGGTGACGATGGGAAATCGGTGTCATGTGATATGCCCATAGATGTCGGGGCTACCGCCTCACTGCCCCCGGTTGACGAAAAGGAGAACCCCACTGTCTCTCTTCAAACCAAGTTGGGGGAACAGCTGAAGATAGACTCACAAATCCATCTCTATACTCAGAATAACCTTCTTGGACATCCTCTTGTCAGCCCCGCTCTTTCATACTTGGGCGGGCTGCCCCCTCTATTCTTCATTGCGAGTGACAAGGAGGTACTCAGGGACGAAATTATCTACTCGTGAGTTAATTGTTACGTCAGAGACGGGGGAAATGACCGAGTTTTCTTCTTTTATCAAGAGCGCATAAGGCAGCTGACCCTGCGAGGTTTCCCCTGAGAAATGAGGCTCGTGTACTGTATCCACCATTGGTGGGCATAGAGGAACGTTTTAGTCCCACGCAGGTTCACCTCCAGATTTATGATGGTGTGTTCACCAAACGGACGAATGCAAACATGAGCTAATCTCCTCACAGATACCGCGCACGTTCTACCGGTCCTTTTCCCTTTCTCGACCCCAGCAAAATATTGCTATCGTGCTATCGCTACTTTCACGAAGCATGTTACAGGAATGTTACCCCCAACGAAGCTTACGCCGAGTTCCTCAGAAGTAATTGCTTCAGCTCCAAGCCATACGAACGACAGTGTCTTGAATGAGGATTTCCCTAGCGGTACACCCATCCAGCTTCTTCGCCCCTTTTCTAGTGATCTTTTAAGCGAGTCGCCAGGCGCGAGTGGCTTTCACAGGGCTCTCGACCCACCGGAACCTATACCAGGCTCATCCAATCTGCGTCCATCATTCCCCCGGCCGATGTTCTTCTCTTTCCAGACGAAACCAGCACGAGCACCGATGTCAAGGTCTGCCTCAGAATGGTCACTCAGGCGAGGCGAAAGTAGCCTGTTGCGCTCCCAGGAAGGTCACAACGTCGGAAGTTCCAGTAAACCGCAACGTAGCGCGCCAACGATAGACACGACTGAGGTGCGCTACGCTGGAGAAGCGAGCGTTTACTATGACGAAGAGGTAGGTGTTGTCCTACGAATCGTATCATGCATTTGCGCGATGCCGTGACGTGCGTGGCATGAGGCTGACGTTTTGTATTGACATTCTAAATTTCGGCAGGGCCTCCTATCCTGGAAGGAAGGCATGATCCGCGAAAGAGTATCTACTCAGGGCATAATCAGACCTCTGGAGCCCCCCGACAAAATCGATGCTTTGCATGTGCCGCCAGATATCATCGGGGTTCTCTCGGAGAGGGCTGTGCGTCGTTACCTTGAAGGAAGAGCTTTTTTCGACCGAAAATACGCGAAAGAGTTGCTGACGATAGAGAAGGAGCGGAGGCGTAATATTGACCTTGCCAGAAAGGACATTACCAAAAACCTAACACAATTGCAGGAGTTGCAGAACGGGCGGGCACCAGGAAAACAAAAGGAGACATCTCAAGCGTTCAGAGATGGGCTGGAATCGTCGACTGGAGCCTGGGGGTGGGCTTGGGCAAATGAGCGACCGCCACCTAGTAGTATTGTCTCCAGACGCGACACAGACGAATCCCGCAGACTGGCTCGCATCGCTGACCAGTCGGTTCTACAAGACGAAGTTCACATGAATACCAACAGTCTTTGGGCCGTCATCGTGAATTTCCTCGCTACATCACCTAAAGAGCACCCTGTTTCCGACTCTGAAGCTGTTGAGACCCCTGTCGAACGAATGGTAATCAAAAAGAGTAAATCGGTGTTCGCCTCACTTCGAATTCGTGAGAGGCAACCAAAGAACTGCAGTTAGCAGCTCCCACCCCAGTAAGCCTACCCAGCTTCACTTGCGTTTTCTTCACTGTTGTCACTTCTAGGAATTATATATGATATTTATGGACATGTTGCACTCAAATACGATAGTAACGTATAGGAAAACGGAAGTTACTGCGGAGACGCAAGCGCGCTTGCAGTTGTTTATTCCCATCGTTTGTTGCTTTCGCCCGGTCGCAAATTTTAACAGCGGATTCCTGAAGCGTAATGGAAAACGATTTCCCGCTCTTGCCAGTGGCACCGAAGCCGAACAAATATCTGAAACTTGTCGGGAGTAACGGCATATGTCCGCAATGACGATCGACTGGCTACCCCTATGGCCTTCCATGGGACATCCGCATTTTTTTTCACCCATAGACATGCAGGACGTGAGGATTCCAAACTTGGCAAGGCTCTGATGGTACCATCAATCGTTCGCTGCCGTATCATGGGGAGTATATGCTCATTCTTTCATTGGACGCTGATGGGTAACCGTGGATAGTTTATGGAGAAATATCAAGTTGCGAGCACAACGCAGTGCAGTGAAACGAGCGCGAGGTTGATCGGTAATTTTATGGTCGTTGCAGCTTAGTGAGAGGGTAACCATCAATGACTCTATACCTCGGGCACACAGAACCCGCCGATATGTGATGACCCTGCACGCCGACTCAGCAACATAACAACGACTCCAGCAATATCTATGAGAAGGTGTGTTATAAATATTGGGTCCCCCGTTCTCAGAATCATCAAATCTAACGAAAACAATGTTCCTTTCGCTCACCTTCGTCACCGGTCTCTTCGCCTTGGCTAGTGGCCAAACCACCCTCACCGGTCAATATACCTGCCTGACTCAGGGGAACTACGAGCTCTGCAACAACCAATGGGGTATTGGTGAGCAATGCGATGACGGACGCTGAACGCGCAGCTAATCAGCACCGCTTTGCAGCTGACGGCGCGGGTAGCCAGACCGCGACATTGATCAGCACATCCAGCAACGACATCTCCTGGTCCACCACCTGGACTTGGGCTGACAACGAGAACGATGTCAAGACCTGTAAGACCGCTTCATTGCGTTTAAGAGCCGTCGCTTATAACTGTTTGCAGACACGAACGTCCAGTCGACCACCGCCAAAGGTATGCTGGTAGGTATTCCTTCACTCACCGCGCCTGTTGGAGAGAGTACCGAGTTGAACTCGTATGATAGTTGAGCGACATCACCGCCGCGCCCACAGCTTGGAACTGGGAATACGTCACCGCATCTTCCGACGTTCGCGCTGATGTCTCCTACGACATCTGGATCGGCACCACTGCCGATGGTGCTCAGGCATCCTCCTCCTCCTCTTACGAGATCATGATCTGGCTCTCTGGTCTTGGCGGGTAAGCCTACCTGACATGAAACTTTCTCAACGTCTCCTCACCCATCATGATAGCGTCGAACCTGTCGGCTCTCTCCAGACTTCGGGTGTCTCCGTTGCTGGCTACACATGGAATGTCTGGGAAGGTCCCAACTCCAACTGGGAGACCATCTCTTTCGTCAGCCAGGACGGTGACATCAACAACTTCAACGTCGACTTGAATGAATTCTTTAGTGAGATATTTTCTGCCGAGTACACCGCAAACCGCTCTGACGCATAATTAGCCTGGATCATCGACAATGAGGGTGTTTCCTCCTCCCTCTACCTCCAGGTCATCGAGTCTGGGACCGAGCCCTTCACCGGCTCTGCTGAGCTCATGACCAACAGTTACTCTGTCTCCGTTACCACTGCTTAGGCGCGTTGGATCAACACCCTGAGTTTTCCTTCTGGCCGGTATTCTGGTTATCGCCCAGGCCCTGGTATTTATTGTGTGGTTTATCCTGTAAATATTTTGATGTCGGTGCTAAAAAAGAAGTCTCGGGTTTGGACGCGTGTCGATACTCGATTTGCGTCGAATGCCTCAGACAATGAGAGTCTTCATTGCCATTTAAATGCAGCTGGCGAAATTATTCAGGGGTTTATTTGACTCATATGGCCCGTAATGAAAGTCGCGCGCTATTGTCTTGCTCGAACTCAACGATGACTCTACCAAAGTTCGTCGCAGTGTGCGTCCCTCATCCCCATGGTTTCACAATAAGCACTACAGCCAAGGTTACTTCGCGTCTCCATCTTCCGTACTATTCGCGCTGTTTTCGCATGTGCGGGCGGCGCAATTTGTTTCTTCCGGACTTTCCTTTTGTCTAGTATATCTAGGCGGGTGAGTCTGATGGGGGATCATAAATACGCACCCAGGTCACCACCGGCGTGCTGTGGCAAGGACGATCCTCACAAAAGGACTGCTGGCTCAGTCCCAACGTTATATGCTAACTTTTATGCTGATCCCCCCGGACCAAGCTATCTAATATCGAAATCACTGGCATGACTTCACGAACTCCCATCCGATTAACGCCTTATCGCGGACCACTCGCGACGCCTTCAACCTCGCCGGAAAGCAGCCCTACATTGTCTACACCACCCACCGACATTTCCCGTTGCTCCACAATCCTCAGGCCAACTCTGGATGTTGCTATCCTTCAGCACAGGATCTCTACGCTAAGTCCGCCTACGCGACATCAGTCTGGGTCTCGTCTTCACCGGCGGAGGCGCGAAGTCACCAAACAAGGACTATTCGGCAGTAGCACTCACCTTTCCTCGCTCAGCCTCGTTTTTGAAAGTGTACTCTGTTCGACTAGCGAGCTTGCACAAACTCTTGCGGGCATTGTCACGTTCTGTTTATTCATCTGGGGACTCCTTGAATGGGTAACTAGTCGTCTTATTGGCATTTGTTGGCGGGAGCTGAACGACTTTCTTCAGTCTTCGTATGCATCCGAACTATCTCGACCACCAAATCCCTGGATGTCAATGTCACGGCTTCCCCTTCCATCACCCACGCGAGCTCTGCGTTGCCACGTAGATCCTTCACTATGTGAAACAAGAGATCAGCATGTTGCAGTTTTACAGTTCCTCTCCGGGCAAATTCAACACGCGAAGGCTCTGTCATCCTTAAGCGCCGGCCTCGGATTACCCCTTCGTGCTTTTTTCGAGTCACATCGAGCAACGTAAGTCGCTCGCTCGTTTCATGACAGCCCACAGCAATAACACATCAACTTTAGTATTCCGAGGGTCATAGTACGACATAGCCTCCCCAAGCTACCTCATCTCGTCCAAGAAGTCGACACACTGGCAAATCTGACAGAATTTTTCGACCCTCCTCTCCTTGATCTCACGTCTAGCAGTTTCATTGGCAGAAGTGTACGTTCCTTTTGTCAACCGGACGACCCACATTTATTGACACTCGCTATAGTTCACTCTTGCCATGGAGGAGCTGGGTGACCTTATCTCCGAGCCTATGGTTTCACGTGGTTCCCCGACACATGGAGAGCGCCAGGACGTACACCTACATGCGATATATTGGCGTACTGCCTCAAACCTCCTCTTGGAATACTCCGCTGCACGCCCACGCGCTAGAAGACTGTTGCAACATCTCCATGCCCTCCATCGACAGTTGCTGC
>JBBPRK010001006.1:0-15725 GCA_038093075.1 Boletus patriciae
TGTCTCGCCAACGAAGGGCATGCTTACCGTACGAGTACTTATCACGGATGAACAAACGAGCGAGTCCCTCCGTACCTCGACATGGTTTAGAAATATCATAGCGTCAAGAAAAGGTATGCCTTGCACTGTAGCGGGGCTTTTGATATAGGCTGACCTCGATCCCAAACCTATGATAGAGCCTTGATCTTCTCTACCAGAACATTCTTTCCCTTTGCCTCGCTGTCCTTCATCCGAGCTACGAAAGAGTCGTCGAACCAACCCCTGACTTTTGTCTTTTGCTCGTCACTACCCTCTTCACGTATCCGCTCCAAGAGCTCAGCGACGACAAAGGCACCGTCACCCTGAGCGATCGCGATCGTCGTATCCCTCCCGACGATCGAGAGAAACACCGATGCAAATTCCGACGGCGAGAACGCGGGCGAACGTACAACCGATCGTTCCGAGTGAGAAAAATGTCCGCCCTGGAGTAGACTTTTGTACATGCGGGACGTATGAGGGAGATCGATCGGATGCGGTCGTGCAGGATCTTCCGACGGGTAAGGGGATGCGAGAGCTTCGGCGAGGGCTTTCATCGCGGATGACTTGTCTGCAGGGAGTTGTCAGGATTCCGCGTAAACGATACAGGGAGGTAAAAAAAGAAACTTGACCTCCTTCGGCGTACAGCATGATCTCCAGTACGAGTAAGCTTCCACCGGTATCTCTTGCTGTCTCCGCACCGTTCTCCGCCACGAACTGGAGAAGTCCCTCGCTGGCGACTTTCCGTATCTCACTCTCCCGGATAGCGCTGTCTTTTTTGCTTGTCTTCGCGCGTATGCCGTCTGTTTCTGCTATCACAGCGATTTGAGCGGGCGTGAAATGTCTTCGTGAGCGTGGTACTATGAGATGGAAGAGGGAGCGTCTGCCTTGGGGACTCGTTGCGAGTGAGGAGGTATGCGATGTTATGTCAGAAACAAGAGATTTCGCAGTGAGTTTTGTGTCGCTGGTGAATCGTTTCAGCGATGTGCGAACGGAAATGGAACAGAAAGCATACTCGATGACGTCGAGTGCCGTAAATAGTACCAGTTGGGCTTCATCGTCGGTACACATCCGTTCAACGTGGGGTTTTATTACTTTTATTATGTGTTTCCGGTCCTGGAATAGTATGTTTGACGTGCAAAAGTATACAGACTAGGAAACGAACCTTTGCTGTCCCTTGCGCGGTGAATTCACGGACGGCCCTACTGCCATCCTTGGTGTGCACCATCTCGGCTAGAACATCTTGACAACTTGCATAACGATTAGAGTGCTGGACCACGCATATAAGCTCAATAATTAACCTTTCGAAGATTTCTCTGCGTAGTTTGTCTTTCTCTGATTCTTCTTCGATGTTATCGACCGCAGTTAGGAGCTCCCACAACGCGCGATGCACAATGGCATGTGTAATGGTTCCTTTGTCGGGATTATTAAATCTGCGCAGTGTCAAAATCTGAGCGCTGGCGCGAAGACAGTGGTACCTACATTGTCGTTAGGCTTTCCTTCAGAGCAGCGAGCAAGCGCTTGCGCCTATCACCCTCGACACCGTCAAGCAGGCCGCGGAGTCCCTTTTTTGAGGCTTCGATCTCTTGAGCCGTTCCTCGAGTAGTGGAAAAGAGAGCAGCCTCCTTCCCATAAAAATCTCGCAACAGGATCGAGCGTTCGTAAGCATTTGCATACAGTTCAAATGCGTCAGAGAGTACACTTGAGGCTTCCCGATGGAGCAAGAGCTTGAGAACGTGTGACTGGAACTCCAGCAAAATCGAAACGCGGTGCGCTGGACAAAACCTGATAAGTTTCGTAACCAGAAACTTGGAAACGAATTGAAGGTTTGAGCATGGCGGTGACGGTTTGGAAGTAATACTCACTTTGGAGTACTTGCTCTGAGCCAGCTCCTTGAAGTGACCCTTGAGCTCTCCAGCGACCTGGTCTCTTTCCCTCTGACCTCCATGCTTAACAATAGTCTGTATGATCCTGCTAGCGTCGTGTTTCAGTACAATGTCCTTTACTTTTCCCGTCACGATGTCCAGCAGGTCTCGGACGTGCTTCTGGCGTTCTGTTGGGGAGATATTTTTCTGACGTGCCAGAGACCAGACGCGTTTCGCATTGGCGATGAGTTGAGAGTGGGGCTTTGCGGCTTTTCGTTGATCTTGTAACACGCGCTGGGCTTTATGTGATTCCCTAGCAACTAATTCATCCTGCGCATTAGACTTATAAGAACCGCGAGTGCACCGAGGGGCGAACCATTTGGATCTTTCGACAGCCCACTGTCCACATGCATTTCATCTTTAGCAGGGCTCTCTTCCGCATCCTCCTCTCCGCTCTCCACGTCACCAAATTCCTCATCAGAGTCTTCTTCTTCTATCTCCTTGACCGGGAGCGTCACGGGCTGCCTCCGCTTCTTGACGCTTTCATCGCTGTGCTTGGATGTCGCCTGCTTAGAGATATGCGCTTTTTTAAATTTTGGACCGTCTTGAGACGGTGCAGGCCTTTTCTTTGCGCTCTTTTGAACAATTGGCATCGTGCTCGGACACTCTACGACTGGGAGTGGATTGAATCTCCAGCGCCGAGCAGGCTTGCAGCTGGGTGTATTTTCCCGGTTCCGAATCCGATCATCCGCCCTGATTTCTTTGGCACGTGACCTCTCACTCGATCGCGTCGAGAACATCACCGAGGGTGAATTCGTTTATCGGATAAGACAGCCTGGCCATTCCCCGATCATTTGGTAGACTCGGAATCCTGTTTCTAAAGAGAGTCACGATTGCAAGGTGCTATCTGACAGCAATCTAGCGCAGGTAATGCCCATCGGTGTTGTTCTATTAATGAAGATGTCATCCATCGTCGGGATAACAGCTGGGAGGGCGACATTGAAGTTTCTGCCAGTGTAAGCGAAGCATGTAAGCTCGAAGGTTTTTCCGTGTTCTGAGACTCACTCCACGGTCCATTGATTTTTTGGCGATCCTGTATCGGGCCACACTCCCGAGATTTCTGGATCACCGGACGTGCCGGAGAGCAAAGGCGTCTTTCGTGTATTTGTAGAAGGAGGTATCATTGTATGGCCTCCCTCCGTTGGACGCCTCGGGTGTTGCCGAACCAATTTGCCGTACGTCATGCGTGTTCGACGGCGGTTCGTTCCTTGTCATGTCAGATCGTCGTCTTCTTTGGTGGCTGCTCATCTGGAGCCCCGAGCCAATCACAAGATCTCGCTCAGGCCATGCATATGGCCATATTCAGACGAGTACACTTTCACGCACAAGCCCTCTATTCGTTGGTGCCGCTGTCGTGTCGCGGGAGTGGTAGCGGTTCGTTTGGATTGCGTAGTGGGACTGCTCTCGATACGACGACTGTGTTCGGTCCGTCCGGATCGTGCTGCCGTTCTTTCTCCCCGAACTATCTCTTCTCTGGATCGGTGGGGTTCTTGCACTTAAATGGATTCTGGCCCTGCCCACATGTCACGGTGAGTGCATCCGGAAAATGATGTGACTATTTCGAGGGTTATCCAGCAGGATAAACGTTAACGATGACCGGGAACTTGTAAGCTGCCGTGAGTGCCACACCGTCCAGACTCGCCCGATCGCCTTAAAGGCTGCGTCCCATCCCGATCGTCACGTCACCTTCTTCTCCCCCCGTTGTGTCACACACCGCCCATGGCATCGCCGACGTCGACGTTCGCGACGCTCAGAGCCCTCCAGCTCGTGATCGCCGACGCCCTGGATGACATTCAGCGCGTCTTTTCGCAAAGCAGCTTGCCCGAGCCCCCTTCCTCTCCTCCCTCGCAATGCTCCTCCCCCGTCTACCCAAGTTCCCCAGATGCCTCCCCAGTCACGTCGCCCTTCCCCACCCCGCCTGCCTCTTTCCCTCCAACGCCCCTCTCGGCCACATTTTCCTCCGTCCCACGTTCCCCCCCAAATACAGACACTGGCGTCCCATTTGTGGACTATCCTTCTCCGGACCTGCCTTTTGCCTCTAATTCACCCGGCGAGCAGCTCGCACTTCACCCAGATGCAGTCGCTGCTGCTTCCAGGATCGTCGCTGCGTGCGGACAGATGTCGAACATCGTTCACAAGCCATTTTCGTCCCTTTGCGATGCAATAATGAGCGTGTGTACCTTCATGTTTACGCTACCCCTCTTTGCACTGACGTTTGTCCGTTGCTAATTTCGGGTGCATATATGCGCGACTTGTATCGTCCAAACCACCGTCTTCGTCTGCATTAGTACAACCTCCCAGCATGTATGCGCCTTGTTGAACACCTCCATGTCGCGGAAATTCTTCGGGAAGCGGAAGAAAACAGACAGCGTGGCAGTGGACCAGAAGCCGCAGCTCCGCTTTCTGAAGCCAACGCAGACCTAAATCTTGGAGACAGTGGACCATTTTCGACTGCGCGCGCCGCCGTTGACGTTCAGACACCCGCAGGAATGGAGCGGATGCTTGGCTCTCACGCACACAAAGGAATCGGTATGTCCTCTTTTCCCCGCGCCAGCCTTGTGGTCTTGATTTCGTCACGATGCTACGTGATCTGCTTGTTTTCGCGCTCAAAGAAGGCTTGCACGTCGCCGACATCACGAACGTGATATGCTCCTTTGCGGGTATCAATTATGTCGATCCCAGTGATCTAGGTAAGATTTCAACGAATCGGGGTTGACGTCCGTTTTCTACCCATCTCTACGAAATTGACCACTATTGTTGGGCAGTGCATGCCCTCAGACTGCTCTCGACACATCATATCTTCCGAGAAACGGCTCCAGATACCTTTGCACTCACCAGGGTAGCAAGCCTTCTCGACAGCGGAAAACGTGTCAAGGCCGTGTTCTCAAAGTCGGTGTTCTCTTTCGGTACTTCTTTGATCGGAATCTGACTTTGTGTAGCCCGGAGACTAAGTATGATGATGCTGGTGGAACACCCGCGTTTGTCGCGTTAATGTAAGTTGCACAGAGAAGTCTAGCCACATGTATGCGTCTCGATGGATCGATTGTTGACAATATGTTTCTGATCACCAGCACTGATGAACTCTTCAAATCAGCTGCATACCTCACAGAAGCATTCACTGGTGTTCAGCTCCCAACACTGTCGCCCACTCCAAACTCCCCTTTCCCTGCCGATGCAATCTCATCTAGGACAAACGCGATTCCATCTACATCTAGCTTCGTTGTAAACGATCCTGTCCCCTGTGCTCCCACCACGCGTTCCTCGAGCGCCCTCACACACATCGTGTACCCAGGGGATGAGGACGTTCATCCTCCTTCCCACGCGGTCCCATCAACAGAACCATTGGAAAGCGACTTTCCTCCAAAGGACATCCCAATATCTTCCCAACCACTTGCGGCGGAGCCCTCCGCACCCCTTCCCCGCCTGAACCTGGTTGAAGCTTCGACACAAACGGAACAAGGGCGTTTGAATCCTGGAGATGCAGCTCAACTGGAGAAGGTTCCCGCGTTTAATCTGGCTTTGCGCACCACCGCGCCGTTCTTCGACTGGCTAGAGAATGGAGGTGAAGATCAGCTCGGAGGAACAGGCCAAGGGGCCTGCATACGTACGGGAAGCGCCAAACATGGTGACGTGCGTGCGGCATCTAGAAATGCAGTGCCAGGGAAGTCATTTAGACTTGAGCGTTTCTCGAGGGCAATGATCGGAACGACTGAGTGGGAGGCACCTAAGGCGATCTTGAGTGGTGAGTCCTTGGCCGATGTTCCATGCGTAATCGATTCGATGGTGGCCTCCCTCTCAGGATTTGACTGGTACTCCCTTCCAAAAGGTTCTACTATAGTCGACGTTGGGGGCGGAATCGGAAGCACCACAATGACTCTCGCTCGCGCCCTCAGTGACGATTCTATCAAGAAGCGGAACGGTACTCTTAACGAGGGACTGCAACCTTCCGCAGTTGCGGTTCCTCGCCACAGGCCCAAGGTTCCAAGCGATCCTTGGCTCATGGTCAGCGACGAACTACGAAATGATATTGCAGCTAAGAACTACGCGAACCTCCGTTTCGTTGTGCAGGACAGACCGGTCGTCACCACCCTCGGCATTGAGGCATGGCGTTCCAAGTGCCCTGAGATGCTCGAGAGCGGACAGGTCGTATTTCAAGGTGTGTATTTCGTGATTTAAACGGGGGGTTGTCGCACTGATGAAGTCTCGGGTATTCGACACAGATCAGGACTTCTTTGAGCCACAGTCACCCCTCGAACCTCCGCATCTAACTAGACATCCTGCAGTCTACCTTTTGCGTGTCGTCCTCCATGATTGGCCGGACGAATGTGCACGACGCATCTTGATCAACCTCCGAGTTGCGTCAGACCCGGAGACACGGTTAGTCATTGCAGAGCATGTCCTCCCGCTGGCATGTGTCGATGAAGACGTCCTTGACCGTGCGGGCACCGAGGCATGGGGGAGAAACAGCACAGAAGAATGGACACTCAACTCAGTACTCGCAAATGTTGCGGGTGCCGAGGGTGCTCTTGTACCCCCTCCCCTGTTATCCAACTTAGGCAAAGCGAGCGCGACGGCGTACTGGATGGACCTCCTCGTAAGTGGTGCTTCTTTGTTGTTATTCGGCGTTTCTCACTATTTCTAGATGCATATCACGTTCAACGGAAAAGAGCGTACCCTCCGTGAGTTTTGTGCGCTGGCGCTTTCCGCAGGCTGGCGTGTTACGCGCATGACCCGACCTGAAGGATCGTTGTTCGCTTATCTTGTCTGCGAGCCAATCACGCTACCGGATGATGCTCAGGCAATCTACAATGCTATCGCCTTATCTTCCGAGCTCTCCACGGTGGTCGTTGTCCCCTCTGATGAGCCCGTGCCTCACTCTTTGGAACCATCTCGTTATAAGCGGCTACCGGCACGGCCTGTGTCATTATTACCCTCCCCCATCCTTGAACGTTCGTCATCACGCTGTGGCACACCGACCTTCGGATCCCGCATACTGTTGCCAAAAGATGAAGACCTTCCAAGTTCGAGAACCAAAGGTGCTGTGGCGGCTAAGAAGTGGTTCAAATCCAAAGGGTTGGGAGTGCGTAGTGTCATGATGCAGAAGGCAGAGAAACAGAGAGAAGAACAAAGCCTGGCGAAAGGTGCTTCAGCACGGGACAACAACGATGGAGAGAGTGGGGTCCGTGCCTCTTCGCCTCATATACGTGTATGGTGGAAGAAATCTCCTCGGAACTCCACTAGTAACAGCAGCACCGCGGTCCACGAGTTGAGTGGCGAGGTACCAGAACATCGCATCATCGGACGAGGGCGGCGAGGGACCGTCAAATCGAGCGACAGTCCTTCCACACCAAGTCCTCGCGTATCGCCAGTTCATCAAAAATGGCCGAGTACAGAGTCTGCTGCCCTGCTGATGCCAGAAGCCAGTCCACCTGCACCCCGCGTCCGTCGACCGAGTGTCGCAAGCATCACCCGTAAACTATCGTTCGCCACGTTCGGTCGCAGACCAAGTATCGCCGAGATCACCGAGCCTCTACCGACGCCGCCACCCAGCGCCACACTGACGCAACTTGCTCCCCCACCGACCTTGCAAGGTGATACCGGACGCAGTCTCAAGCATTTGCCTAGCTTGCCGACGCTTGGACGCAGCGAGGTCATCACCAGCACGGCGGCGGGGCGGCCCGCTATCCCTCGACGTCCAAGTCTTAGTTTCGCGGGTCCGGTACCACCTCTGCCACCTGTCCTAAAGTCTGCCCCGCCACGTCGTCCTGATGTTGCAGATCCACCCAAGTCGAGCATCCTCAAGTCTCGTACGAATCCGCACAAAGGCAAACAGAGTTCTCTAGACGCGGGACGTTCAACAGAGACGGCGCCGATCCCCCGACGTCAGCGCAGAGTGACGTTGTCCAACTCGCCTGGCGCGTCGTCGAGAGCAGCCCAGGTACAGGATCCTGGCATTGGGAGTTTTCCGACTGATCCGGCGAGCCCTGAAGTGAGCCTGAAGCGTATTCCGAGCGTCCCCAAGTTGCCTCGTCGTCTGAGCATCCCGATGCTACGACGCAAGCAAAGTCAGTCGGTCGTTCAAGACGGAGAGAACGAGGGGTAGATGGCCGCCAGGCTTTTCTTGGTTGGTGAGGGTTGTGGTCGAGTATGCGGGGATTAGGATTACTACGGTGCTTGTCTGCTGTGATATTACTTGCGTCCTGTAGGATAGTTGTAACTTGTGGTAATCATATATAGTAGCTGTGACGCCGGACTCGGAAGGTTGCCTTCCATCATAGTATCCGAGCACCCGTAGCAGTTCCTGGCATCAGTATGCGTCCTTGTGGGAATCGATGGTGACCGCACGTCGTCCATCACTGAACGACACACGCACTTGAACCTCTACGTCTCGTTCTCCTCTTTACAGTCAAGTCGTGCGTCGAAGTCAACTATTCCGAATTCCGGGTTCTGCGAGATATTGAAAAAGTATGTCCCCAGTACGTTTGCGCGAATCAATCTCGTAACCTCGCGATACGACAAAGTCACGTACAACGAGGTGAGTTCCGTCTGCGATATAGTCATACATATTCATGTAACGCGCCTTATGGCTCAAAGAACGACGTGCTGGAGGTTAAACTTCCAGAGCTCCAAGGACAAGCTCACGGCCGCAATCAATCGAAGCAGATACGCACGGATGGCATTTTCATTCTCCGGTGACGACGCTGCGATCGACGAATGGCGGTGGCACCGTTGTAAGCTATGGGCACAATGGGATGAGCATTTGCGCCGTGCGGGGGCCGTTGAAAGATTGTCCACCGGAGAAATCCGAGCCCACTCCGACTGTCGCCTACATAAGGAAATTCCTGGCCCACGAAGCATGTAGACCGGAGCCTTAATTATCACCATGTTCAAACAGCCTCATCCGCGAGGGAGACACCGAAAAGAATCTCCTGGCCCGCATCGTAGCCATCCGGGTCAAAAAGGCGAAGGAGGCGCGCGAGCGCGAGGCAAAGGAACGCCAAGAACGAGAAGCGCGAGAAGTGGAGGCACGGCGTCGCGCGGCCATTGTCGCCTTGGTAAGGAGAATTAAGTACGAGGCCATGGTGGTAGGGGCGCGGCGGCGAACTTGTTCGGTTAAGCGGGACGTGGGGACCCAGACCATGGTGGTAGGGGCGCGGAGGCGAACTCCTTCGGTCAAGCGGGATGTGGGGACCCAGACCAAGGTGACGGAGGACGAAAGCGAAGCCGGATTGCCTGCTGTGGCACCAGGCGGGGTTGGACGAGACGGCGCGAGGCATGCATGCTCGACGTGCTCGGGTGCCAGCGTGAACGAGACGGCGCGAGGTGAATGGGGATGGTACACCCATGCAGCAGTAGAGGAGGCGAGGGCGGTGCGAGATGGTGCGAGGGGACTCAGGGGAGACACCTTCCTCTACTTATAGATTACAAGCAGTTTTACGCGTACGGGACCCTGCGAGTCGCCTGCACGGAAAGGCATGACTAGAACACGATTACCAGCAGGGAATATAGTCCACTAGTACGAGGTGTGTCGCTTCGCGCAATTCAACTATGATCTCATTTTTGACCTCTCATCACAACTTAGCCAGACCTTCTTCACGCACATATTTCGATGACTTCTTTGCCTTAACCTTGTCCAGCTCCACATTGGTGACTGGCCTGCATTCCGATGCATGATTATACCCGAGCCTAGCGTCCGGTCACGATCAGCACACACGATGACTTCGTCCTACGAAAACGCACCTCGTTCGACCATCCTCACCGCCGACTTCAAAGAACTCGGGGCGACGCAACAGACTGACAAACACCGCGCCACCGAGACCGAGGTTATGAACGAGGCCATACTTTCCACGCTTGTCCGGGATATTGAATAAGTTCGGTGCTTGGGATTTGCCAGACCCTGTGCGGTCTGGTGAGAGGAACGATGAATTGAATGAGAAAAGACGCACATCCACGTAATTGCACTAGAATTACAATTAGGTCAGGGAGTGGTGGCCAAGACTGCGGAAAGACTGCGTACTTGTAATCGAAAAATGCATGCCTAACCCAGTTGCGCCGATGGGGTGGCCTCTTGCCTCGAGACCGCCGCTAGGATTGATGACATATTTTCCACCATACTATGTCAGGTTAGATTTGCGCATTAGTCCGAGTAAGAGAGCTTACGGTGTTGTCGCCATCCTCCACAATCTTGTGAGCCGCTTCTGGAGCACAAAGACCCAAGGCAGGATATGTAATGAGCTGATTGAAGTGATTCCCGTCAATGATTGTCAGACCGTGACTGGAAACTACTACACCCACCTCGTTCGGAGCAAAGCAGTCATGCAGCTCGATGACACCGACCTCGTCTCGTCCCTGCCCCGGTGCGAATCCGGCCTGCGCAAAGACTTTGTCCGCACATCGCTTTGTCATCCCATATCCGACCAGTTCCATTGCACTCTCTGAGTCGAACGTATCTGGACCATCTGTCTCGAGCGCTTGTGCAATTATTTCGATAGCTTGGTTCTCAAGCTTGTTGGCGTGCACGAAATCCTCAGAAGCAACTATACAACAAGCTGCACCGTCCTATATAACCAGAGAGGGTACTATATCAGCGCTTGCGAGCGCAAAGGATTGCTCGCCT
This sequence comes from Boletus patriciae, assembly GCA_038093075.1. Classification (NCBI taxonomy): domain Eukaryota; kingdom Fungi; phylum Basidiomycota; class Agaricomycetes; order Boletales; family Boletaceae; genus Boletus; species Boletus patriciae. Next base: position 10,558 of record JBBPRK010001006.1, read on the forward strand.
TACAGACGTTGGAGCGCACATAAGCTTAGTTACCTGCTCAGCGACTTTGCGTGAATTCAAGACTTGTTCTTCTGTCCATCCGTCCCGGAACTGAGCATATGGATTGTTAACGGAATGCTTGTGATTCTTGGCAGCTACAATGTCAAGACGGGAACTGCTCTCAGCAAGCGCGACATAATGACGTGGCACATGGGAGGCAGAACACACCGATCTTTGCAGAGTGTCTGATGTCGGCGCCATACTTGACACAATACTCCTGCCCGGCGTTCCCGAACATCCTTGGAGCCACAGGTCCAAAGTTTTCGCCAAGTGTTTCCTCCAATTCGAGGGTTTTGGAGCCTAAGAGAACAGTCGGCCCGAGACGGTCCGAAAAGTTGTTAATGATGCTTCCAGAAGCCATACGCTCGAATCCGAGCGCAAGAGCACATTCCGCAAGGGAAGACTTTACAGCATTGGAGGCATGAAAGAGGGCTGTGCTCCCGGTGGAACAGTTGTTGTTGACATTCGTTATCGGGATGCCAGTCATGCCGAGGCCATAAACGGCGCTCTACCACACGTCAGCAACCATGGACTGGAAGATAGGTGATTAAAAAAATCTACTTGGCCACTCGTGGATTCACCATAACAATATCCGACAAATGCGGCTTCGATAGCGTCGTATGTTATACCTACAAAGTTATGCTCCATGGTGCTGTAGGCAAGTATGGTGGTGCGCCTCACCTGCATCAAGTAGTGCCTTTGTCCCAGCCTCCAAACTCATCTAACGAGTAATACATGTCGATTCTGGGGCAAGTAAAAATAAACGGAAAACTCACCTCTTCAGTCGTTCTCTCGCCCTTGGGCTACGAAGTTCATGGTGACGAGTTTCACCAGTTGCAAATAGGTCATAGCTTATAAGTGACAAGTACCTTGATGAACGCAGTGGACCCGCAGCCAATGATGAATGTTCGCCTGAATTTCGGGGAGGGCATGGATGTCGAAGACAAAGTGACTCACCAATTGGCAATGCGGCGAGCCTGAAATGAGCGCCTTGTAAATTTCCCGGGCTATTGATTAATGATGTCGATGGCTGTACTATGTAGGCTGGTGATCGGCGGAGATCTAAAAAGTAGCGTATGTGACTCATCCCCCAAAGTTGCTCGGTGAATTTTTGCATCTCTATGCCATTTCGTGCTTTTCACGCATCTCTCTGGTATGCGAAGCTTTTTGATGGACCCCCGCATTCTTGTGGATTCAAGGCAAGGTTTTTCCTCACATCTTCATTTATTTTCAAGTCTCGATCCACGAACTATAGACTCCACACTAAAAGTGTTTGCAACTCTGGTGTGGTGATAGTATAGATCTCAATGAGTAGACGCCTTGCGATTTATCCTTTCGGACTGACTGAATGAATCTCGTTATAGAAAAATGCATACCCACTGTTGCGCGGGTGAACTCTTGCCTCGAGACCGCCACTAGGAATCCTGTCACGACGGCAGCATTCGTTCGCGTCAACTCCATCACTGATCATATCCCTCCTAACGTCGAAGTCAGTCCACCAACTATTTCCTGAGCCAGGAACCTTGCAAGCTTCAAGTTTACTACCACGACAATTGCGTTTATCAGTTTCCCGATCACTAGCACGTGCTTGGTGGGTGGATATTTATGATCATCCGAGTGTCATGTCCTCAGGGACCAATCCCGCTTGCATAAAGTTGTCATTGAGCACCACAAGACGAAAACCTGATTTCAACTGCCATTACACGAATTTGACACGACTTGATCTGAAGCTGAGACATCCTCTTTCAAAACACAAAAATGACCTAAGAGCTGGAAACATAACAAGCACCATCTGTTGCACGACCCAGATCCCCCTCGACAAAGCTCAGGTAGGCATGGACTCATCCCTACAAGGGTTGCGTGCACTTGGATGCGATGCCGGTAACGTAATCCTGTACGCGTCGCCAGTCAGACAATCTCGCTGCAAGAGCTACCAGTTGTAAGTTTGGCTACTCACGAAATTCATGCAGCAGAGCTTGGTGTCGGGCGAGCTACAATACCCTTCGGAAGTCATGCCCCAACAGCCTGTTCCCGACCAACCCTGAGGGGTCTGCTCGCGCGCACATCAACACGGTCCAACAGCAGACGAAACCACAACGTACATTCGCGGCACTCTGGCAGCATACCAAATCAAGCGAACTTGAACAGACACTGGCAGCAGAGGCGACACCAATCATAGCGACGAGTGCAATGGAAGAGGAGGTAAGACGAGCGAGCATGATGAAGAGGATGTCTTTGGTTTGTAGAGGTGAAGACTTTGCTGAGTGAAGCTACTGATCATAATGGACCCTTTTTATAAGTTTTTGGCTCCTCACCAGAACTGGACATTCCTAAGACTGCATAGAGTAGGAGACAGAGGGGATCAGTGGCGCAATCAAGTGACGCAAATTCTAGTGAGCCCGCCCCTGATCATTTCGTACGGGTTTGTAAGACCACGGCGTTCGTAGCCCACTTGCGAGTCAGGCTATGCAATCGGCTTTTTGTTCTATGATCGTGACCAGCCTCCTAGCATGGCCCGCCGTTAGCATATAGCCGCTGCCCTCAATGAAAGTCAATCGTCCCATCATTTCGTACTATCGGGTAGTCACTTACCCGCTAGTGGGAGCAATGAACATTCGGAACATTCAAAACACCAACTTACAGTTAGACGCGCTGGCATTGAATTGGACGCCGGGACGTAGTTTTGTATTAGCACTAGTGTTGGCTTGGGCCTGACTTCGGCCTGGTTTGACCGGGCACAGGTCTAGAAAAACCTTAGGCCAGGCCCTTAGTGCGGGCGGGCCTGTCATAGGAAAACGGCTTGGATGATCCGAGCGCGTCAAGAGACCCCACAGACACAGTGGCCGGGTCGCGCGACGACGCGGGGGCACGAACCGAGTCTGGAAGTGCGACGGACGTACAGGGGGATGCTTAGGAAGAGCTGAAGGACTCAGGACACAGTAAAGCATCAGTGCGATGAAGCAAAAAGTCACGAGCAGACGCTTGCACGAGCTGTCTGGTGATCGTTAACCGGCCACCAGACCAACTACGCGCGAGCCAGTATCGGGTACTATAATAACCACTACTCGATTTCGACAAGCACCGCGCCATCATTCGTTCATCACGTACGAAAGACGGCGCGCAGCAAGCCCCGGCTTCAGATTTGGGAGTGCCGACGGAAGCGGCACAAACCTTGCTTGCATGCGAGGAGTGAGGAGTTTTGATTGGTTGATTGGTTCAAGAAGCATTTATGGAGGCGAGTACATATTGTAAGTATGTACTGCTTCAATTCAGTGTTGTGATCAATAGACGGTAACCTGATATTGCCGCAACATGATGGGTCTCGAAATCTTGAACGATTTCCCGAACCAGATATACCTCGGATGACTCCGAAACGTCAGAAATTGAGCTTTCATCCGCCCTCCTCACCAAAGTCTTGAGTCAGTTCACAACCAATTATTCTCATGTCCGAACTTGCCAGTAGACACCCTCTCGAGAGGTCCTAAGACATGGCGGCTTAAACCCGCTCCTCTCCTCTTGTCAATCGACGTGAAGTCATCGCCACCATATCGGTCAAGTTTGTTTGTCCGTGTTGCCTAAATGCGTAGTGAGTACTAACCGACACCCGAAAGACCTTGCAAGCAAGCGTCATGCCTGCGCCGTTCTCCTGTCTCCCCTATCCAAAATGTCTCGGATACTCCCTCACCACTCCCCTCGATACCATGGTATCCCCACGGGCCGTGATTATAAAGGGGCTCAGACTTTGCGGTCTTACAAAGCCCGGCGGGCCTTCGCAAGCCGGGCCATGGCCTTTGAAGCCGTGAATCTCGAACTCAATATGAAATCCAAAATTCCGCTACTCTCGATAGAGTACATTCTGACATTCCGCCATGTGGAAATATCGGGAACATTTCTCAGACCCCAAAAGTGATAGCGTTGCAGACTGCGCAATTGGGTGAACGTGACCCATTCTATAGCGGGATATGTGCCCTCCCAGATTATCAGCAATCTCTGTATTACACACACGGCGACATTACTCGGTGAGCCCCTGACCAAGCTCTGGTAGCATATCCAAGAAAATCTCGCATAGTCGCATTGACTTTTCCAACGCAGGAACACACGACCTCGAAGCGTTGTATCTCGTTTGTGAACCCGCAAAGTTTGGCCAGAGCGGGGAGAACGTTTTTGACGTTCGTACAGGAAAGCGGGAAAGATGGACCCTTTGACCGACGCACCCTCGGAATTCACGAACAGATATCAAAGGCATTGCTACTCAGAGCTTCGCGACGATGGAGATGGAATTGTACAGGTTGAATGTTTATGGTAAGCACTCTTGATCAGCGGCATATTCGTCGCGCCGAATCTAGACTCGTTGTATCGTGAGGAAGATTTCTTCAAGGCTCACAAGGGCACGCCCCGGTCAGGACATGTTTGGGTCCTTGGTTGTTGTCCTTCCCACTCGGCAAGTGGGTGGTCAATTCGTACTTCGTCAAAGAGAAAGAGTGGACGCTCGATTTCACCGACGAGTTTGCGACTGTCTGTTTGCTTCGTCGCCTTCTTTGGTGACACCGGGCACGAGGTCTTGCCCGTCACCTCCGGATATCGCGTGACGCTCACTCACAACCTCTACCATAAACCTATTCACCCCAGCACATCGACAATCCCCACTCCGTTCCATCTCAAACCCAAGCAGGCGCTCGTGGATCTAGTGAACGACAAGTCGAAACTCCCCAACGGCGAATATCTGGGATTCGGTCTCGTCCATGAGTACGTCCACACGGACCGCAATCTGCTCGACAATTTGTTGGGCCAACTGAAAGGATCGGACCGCGCGCTTGCCAACGTGTGCGACATGCTGGGTCTGCGGTATTCCCTCAGGCTTCTTTATCGCGGGTTTATTGACCAACGGTTGAACCTCATCACCACCAACGAGTTCGATCTGAAGGATAACAACGAGCTGGCCCTGCATGACTCTATGGCTGAGCTCTACCCCTTGCTGGCGCTCAGGGAACTGATCATTGCCCTTGAGAAATACCCTGGCCAATTCAAACGACTTCCGTAGCATACAGTTTGGGTGCATTACGTACTAGGTACCGCAAGCTGCAGGTCGCCGCGCCTGACGCTTCCGTCCCTCGGCCTATTCTTCCGAG
>JBBPRK010001007.1:0-15710 GCA_038093075.1 Boletus patriciae
TCAGCGCCTGTTGCTTGGCTGTGGGCCTTGGCATTTGTAGTTGGGATGGTTGGGCTGGATAGGGAGGGCTGGGTTGGACAGGGAGGGGGGGAGATGGGCTGGTGATGTTTTTGCCTTTTTTGGTAGCTGTGCTGGTGCACTGGGCACTTCCGATAATTTAAAGCAGAGTGTTAAATGGCCACATAGCACCTCAAGTAGGCAAGATCCCTTTATGTCCAAGTATGCTTATTTTGGAAATATGCTGTGCCCCAGGCACATCTGATATTTCAAGCGGAGCATCAATCCCACTCAGGTTACTGAACTTTCCACCAACTTAGACGAGCTACTACTAGCTCAGCTAAGGGTCACTAGTTACTTGGCTACAGGTTTGAGGCCCGCTATCATATTGCAATACATGCATTATGTAATCACCCTCAAGCGGACAAACTAGAGCTATAGTATTGCAATATATGCCATAAGACACCTGAAACAACCCAATGGTGACCAGTGTCAACTGGTACTCTAGGGAATTGAAGAAGTGAAGACACACCAAGAGCGCTAGCAAATGGTTGCGGAGGTGATCTCACTGGTTGTAATGGGGAAAAACCAAGAGAACTAAACTGGAGTTCTCTGGCTGGGACTTGTGTCCTTATATACTACTACATACGTTTGTACATGTTTATACCAGATCTACCGATGAGTGTTCTAGAATATTCCGGTATCTAGTGGCATGAGGTAGAAGCGTGCATCAAGCACGGCCATGGAATGGAAGAGAAGTAAGACATAATGCATCCGCATGGCGGTGGCAGAATGGAAACAAAGAGAAGAAGGCATAGCCATGCACTGTACGGAGATGAACGAAGTGAAGAGTGCATGAGGCATAATGTGAAAAGAAAAGAGAAGCATAGGGCCAGCGTGGCTGTCATATGTTAATCTGATAAGATAAAGGAAGAAAAGAGAGACGACTAAGTCCGTTGTGACGATGTTAGGCGAATAGAGCTGTAACAACACCACTACTGTAAATCCTGCAATATATGGTCAGGCTCTGGTGGGTGAGGTTGAGGGGGTGGAGATGAACATGAATGCAAACAAATACAAATGCAAACAGCAACCATTCGTGTTCGCGTTTGTTCATGTTCGTGTTTGGAGTGACATCCTGAGTCAATGAGGACAAGTGGCGGCATCCTCATAATGCTGCAGGGTGGGAGGGCCCAGGGGGCCGGGTGTTACGATTTTTCTCCTCTTTCACAACCTTTTACTCCTAGTCTTTTCCCGTCGCGTTCACATCCTTTTCGGGATGTGTAGATACGATTATGTTTCCTTGCTTCTTATAGTACATCCCTTTCATTCTTGCACGTTTATCCTCTGACTTCCCCACACCATTCTTCCTTACTACTGGAAGGGGATATTCCTTATCTTTGTTCCTTTGTCACCTTGGACCTTATCTCCACTGCTGGGCTCTCTTGTGCCTAGTACATAGTTCCCATTACTCATGCTTCTCCGACATTCTCCAATGTTCCATGATGACGCGTCCCCTAGTTACATTATATAGTGACTCGTCTGTACTTGTATCTTTACACTTGTTCTGCACAATCTAGTGTACTCTCATGTGTTCTCTCTTGCAATGTCCCAAGATCCCTCGAGTCCCTTTTGAATACTCTTTGAGTATCCTCCCAGAAACCTTTGCAACCCTGTGCTAGCTATCCAGAGACTTTGTGACTCTTTGTGAGCTCCTCCTCTAGGTAGCTTGATACTTGACGTCTTCTTTAGTACATCTTATGTAACAAAAGAACAAGTGTCTCCTCCTGTCCCTTCTATTTAGGAGCAGGACTCGCCCCCAACATATCGTCCCCTTGTAGCTCAGGAGCCTTTGAGCTTTTTGATAACTCTAGTGACGAGGAAAGATCGCCCTCACCACCCCCTCGCCCCTTGACCTCCACTGTAATCCCAGCATCCCCTTGGAACCCCACTGCCCCAGCATCTTCAAGTAACCCCAAGCCCCATCAACAACAAGTTTTTCCCCCTGCACCCCCAAAGACCACTGCAACCCCCTCAACACCATCAGCCACACCCATGTCCACTGCTACCCCAGAACTCAAAGCGGCCCTTCCAGCTGACTTCTCAGAAGAACCTGCTGATGCCATGCACTGGATGAAAGCCATCAGCGCATACTTCCACATTAACGCGTCCATCTATAACACTGATGAACAAAAGATCACTCTCACACTCAACAAGATAAGCAAAGGACGAGGAATACCCTTCTCCAAAATGTGGTATGACAAACTAGCCAATACCACTATTGCTGCCACTGAGAAAACCTTTGAGAAGTTCGCTGAAAACTTCAACACCATCTTCTTTCCTTTCGATACCAAGGCCACTGCTTGTTTCGAGCTTACCAAGCTTGCTCAGAAATCGTTCAAACACCCTGATGGGATCACCGATGATGGATTCCAAAAGTATATCACTGACTTTCAAAACCTCTCTGCCAGAACAGGGATTACCGATGAGGTCACCCTCATTGATCTGTTTTTGCTGGGGTTAGACCAGCAGCTTGCTACCATGATCCTCTCTATGGCCACCATCCCAACCACCATTGCCACCTGGATTGAACAGGCAAAGACATTCCATGCACAGAAAATGCACATCCTTGCCCTAAAAGGAGGAAGACTTCCCTTCTCATCATACTCATCCACCCCTCAAACCACCTTTGACCTGAACGCCATGGATGTCGACACCATTACCTTATCTAAGCTTACTCCCACCGAAAGGGCAAAGTGCATCTGTGAAGGAAAATGCTTTCATTGCCGACTTCCTGGACACAATGCCTCCCAATGCAAGAAAGACAGGAACCCTCACCCTCAGACCATCTGTTCTGCCGAAACCAATCCTTCGCCCTCAACTTCCCCACCTGTCAACACTAAAAGCCCTTCCCCCATCAACGTCTTTGTACACTTGTTGAAAACTCAGGGAAAGAATGAGGCCAAAATCCTCCAAGTCCTCCAGATGTGTTTCAAAGAACCCAAGGAGGAAATCGCTGTTGTCTCCACCCTTGACCAGGATTTTTGAAACGGGAAGCTACCTCGATGTTACCTTCCCAGTCTTTGTCCCATGTACTAGTAGCCTCTAACAATGAAAGAACCCTTCACTTCCCTGTCAAGTTACTCATTGGAAAACAAACCATCGAAACGACCGCCTTAATCAACTCTGGAGCCACTGGGAACTTTATTGATCTCAGCCTCCTATTGCTTGCAAATTTCCCCCTGAAAAGGATGTCTCAACCTGTACGTGCCTTTAACATCAATGGTTCCCTCAATAAACGAGGTACTATCATGTGGAAAGCATCCACTCGCATGCTTCTTTCCAAGGAACCAGAGAAGATAGAACTTATGGTAGTGGGATTAGAACGTTGTCAAATCATCCTGGGAATGCCATGGCTCAAGACCTGGAATCCTCATATCGACTGGAAATCCCACTCCCTTTCCTTCCCTACTTCGTCCCCCACTGACTATGATGAACACGTCCTACCCCAACGATATTTGCTTCGTTGGCTAGGACTTGATGTGGATTGAGAACTCACGTCTCTATATGACCAACAGTACTCTTCTAAGGTTGATGTGTCTCCTTGTGAGTACCTCCCTCAAGAAGACCCATTAGAGGAATCAATCCAAAAGATCACCCTGTCCACCCAACTCATCCAAGATGCCAAAACTTCAGAAATCTCATTACCTGAATAGTGCAAAGACTTTGAAGATGTGTTCTCAGAGAAAACATACGATATCCTCCCCCCCATCACCCCTATGACCATACCATTGACCTTAAGCCGTCTTTTGTACCCAAGATCGCCAAGGCTTACTCTCTCAACCCCAAGGAAAAAGAGGCCTGCCAGGCCTTTGTTGAGGAACACCTTGTTATACTTGGACCAGGTAGGTACTGGCGTAGACTCAACTGATCATGAGATTGCCCTAAGGGTTGTCCTTTAGGGGTTCAAGTGTCAAGATGGACGCTGGGGGTTCAAAGGTTTCAATGGAGCGTCAATTCAATAGTACAACGAAGACTAAGAGAGATCTGAGGCAAGGAGCAATGACCTTGGTATATTCGAGGGAGTATCGAGTAGGTCAAAGTTAGAGAGACAATACAGGAAGTGCGATGGTTTATATAAAAAGGGAGAGTGCGCACGGACCAAGTAACGCTTGCCCTAATCAGAGGGACGCGTCATCGTAGAACGAGAGAGAAGGTGATGGAAATGATGAGTAAGGGGAACTATGTAATCGGTGCGAGAGAACTGATCGGTGGAGATAGAAGTCCAAGGTGATTAGGAGAACAAAAGCGATGAATACCCCCTTCCGGTAGTAAAGAGGAACGGTGTGGGGAAGTTAAAGAAAAGGTAGGTCGAGGAAATGTGTATTGAGGAAAAGAAGCGTAGGGAAAGAAGCGATCGTAACACACCTCAAGACCGGACACATTCTCCCATCCAAATCCCCCCAAGCAGCACTGTTCTTTTTTGTCCCAAAGAAAGATGGCTCTCTTTGCCCCTGTCAGGACTATTGATATCTAAATTCCCATACTGTTCAGAACGCTTACCCCCTACCACTTATTCCCGAACTCATCAACAACATGAAGGACTCTACCTTGTTCACCAAGTTTGACATCCACTGGGGGTACAACAACATCCGAATTCGAGAAACGGATCAATGGAAGGCTGCGTTCATCACCCCCTTTGGACTCTTTGAACCCACCATAATGTTCTTTGGATTTTGCAATGCCCCACCCACATTCCAGGCATTCATGAACCACATTTTCGCCAATATGATTGCGGTGTAGAGCGTGGTGTGCCCCTATGTTGGGATCTCCACCTTACCTATACGTTTGGCATCTTTCCCTCACTTACCACTCTTATTCCGAGTTCTTATACCACACAGACTGGTACCGGTCGACACTGGCCTATCACTGGCCCCTGCCAGTGATGACTGGTCCCTCAACCGGTTCCCTTCACATCCCTTGTTATCATTCCTATTACCATCCTCTTTCGTTTTGGACTCATATCTCTCCCTTATTACTTGGCTGAGCACCGGCCTTCATCCGATCTTTATTCCTAGTACATGTTACGATCGCTTCTTTTCCCTTCTCCACGCTTCTTTCCCTTTTAGCTGACTTCCCCACGCCGTTCTTCTTTACTACCGGAAGGGGGTACTCATCGCTTTTGTCCCAGAATCTCCTCGGACTCTCATCTCCACCGATCGGTTCTCTCGCGCCGATTACGTAGTTCCTTTTACTCATCATTTCCATCATGTTCTATCACCTTCTACGCTGACGCGTCCCTTCGATTAGGGCAGGCGTTGCTTGGTCCACGCGTACTCTTTCTTCTCTATATAAACCGTCGCACTTCCTGTATCGTATCTCTAACTTTGACCTACTCGATACTCCCCTCGAATATACCAAGGTCATCGCTCCTCGTCCTGGATCTCTCTTAGTCTCCGTCGTACTATTGAGTCGACGCTCCTCTGAAAAACCTTCGAACCTCTGGTGTCCGTCTTGACACTTGAATCCCTAAAAGAACAACTCTTAGGGCGATCTTACGATCAGTCGAGTCTACGCCTGTACCTACCCGGTCCAAGCGTAACAGTACACCCGAGCACCGGTCGGCCTTATTGGCCTTACTGGTGACCGGTCCCGTGCAGTAACCTTTACGGTTCCGCACTCTATCATTCCTTTTACTCTCTTACATCACCTTCCTTAGTTACCTCTTTAGCGTTCAGACAGTCTCGGGTATTCCTGGGACTATAAAGTGCTGTGCTCGGTACTTGAAAAAGACACTTTTGGTTGGATTCTCGAACTGCTCGAACTAATTGTCACTGCTACCACCTACTGCACAGCTCACCGCTACTGCCTCAATGCCCCTAACGCCCTCTCATCCTCTGCCACTTCTGGGACTTAACTCCTGAGCTCACGAACCATTCCTGGCACCGGCCACCGACCGGCCTTGCGTCGGGCACTTGTTAAACCCACTCGGGTTCAGTCAGGACTTCCTTGGCTCTTCTCCCTTGCATTCAGAGTCCCTTTTGGGGCAAACTAACTCACTCCCCATCACTTCTCGGCCTTGGTCTAGTGGGATATCCCCTCCTAGCCCTCTTCAGCTGACTTCACATCTTTACAGCAGAACGTTGGCTTAAAATCTATATGGATGACCTCAGCATCCACACTCAAGGGGATTTAACCCTCCACCATGAACGCACCCGACATGTACTCCTCCGTCTCCATGAACACAGTCTCTCCTTGAAACTCTCCAAATGCCTCTTTAACACCCCAAAGATGGAATTTCTCGGCATGATCATTGGCCAAGGACAAATCGTGATGGATCCTGTCAAATTAACTGCTATTCATGACTGGAAACCCCCCACTTCTGTCAAAGGCATTTGCTCATTCCTAGGATTCGCAAATTTCTATTGCAAATTCATTTCCAATTTCTCACATGTTGTCACCCCTCTCAGCCTCCTAACTCAAAAGGACCAACCTTGGAATTGGACCTCTCTTCAACAGAAAGCCTTCAACACTCTTTGCAATGCCTTTCCCTCTGGACCCATCCTTGGCATCCCAGATGTCACCTGCCCATTTTCCATTATGACCAATGCTTCCCTCTTTGCTGCTGGAACCATTCTCCTTTAGGATGATCTCAATGGTGACTCACACCCATGTGCCTATTTCTCCAAGATGTTTGTCCCTGCAGAACGAAATTATGACATCTATGATTGAGAACTCCTTGCTGTGATCCTCGCATTGGAGGAATGGAAACAATACGTCCAAGGAACTGCCCATCCAGCCACCATCATCACCGACCACAAAAACCTCTCCTATATCAAAGACCCCTGCAAATTGTCTTGCTGCCAAGCTCGCTGGTCCTTGTTTCTCCAGGCCTTTGATATCATTTGGAAAGTCCTCCCTGGTACCAAGATGGCCCCAGCCAACACCCTCTCTCGCTGTGACTTCATTGATACTTCCTCAGATAATATTGACACCTTCATCATTTCTGAACCAGTTGTCATCAATGCCCTTGACCTTGCTCTTGCTCATCACATCAAATCTTCCTCATCTTCTGACCCTCTTGTACTTCACACCCTTTCCAACCTCACTGCGGGTCCCCCCTCTTCCCCTGCTCTGCCCTCAAAGATTGGACATTCGACAATGGCCACCTCTACTTTCGGAATCGCATGTATGTCCCACCCACCGCATGATCATCCTTACTCCACTCTATCCATGATTCCCCCCTCTCTGGTCACCTTGGTCGCTTCCGTATCAAAGCCATTGTTGAATGTGACTTTTGGTGGCCAGGGCTCTCAGTTTTTGTCTCCAAATTTGTCTCTGGTTGCGCTGTATGCCAACAGAACAAAATTATCACCCATCTGACCACTCCACCTCTTGCTCCAATCTCCTCCTCCACCACCCTTCCCTTCAAGCAGCTCTCAGTTGACCTCATCACTGACCTTCCCCCGTCCAGCGGCTTTGATTCTTTGATGGTCATGGTCGACCATGGCCTTATGAAGGGGGTAATTCTTGCCCCTTGTTCCAAGATGGTTGATGCGAACAGAATTGCCCAACTCTTTTTCAACTATGTATTCAAATGCTTTGGCCTATATGACTCCATCTCCGATAGAGGTCCACAATTTGCCTCTGCCTTTGCTCGGGAACTTTCCCATATCCTTAAATATGACATCTGTCTCTCCTCTGCCTATCACCCCCAAACGGATGGACAAACCGAACAAACCAATCAGGAAATTGAAACCTATCTTTGAATCTTCTGCACCCACAATCCTCGGAAATGGGCTCAATTCCTCACCTCAGCCAAATTTGTCCATAATTCTGTCCCCCATAGCTCGACCAAAGCCTCTCCCTTTTCCCTTCTCCTTGGATACAAACCTAGAGCCTACCCACCACTCGGAAAGACCTTCCTCCCTGCATTAGAAAACCATCTCACCTCCCTTGAAGCCACTCAAAAGGAAGCCCTCTCCACCCATGAGACTGCTCGTCGAATCATGACCAAACGGTCTTTTCAGAAGTTCTCCCCTTGGAAAGTAGGCAATAAGGTATGGCTAGAAGCCACCAATCTCTGATTGTCCTACCCATCCAGGAAACTTGCACCTAAATGCCACGGACCTTTCAAAATTGCACAGGTACTATCTTCCCTTTCCTACCGACTCTGACTTCCTCCCACATGGAAAATACACAATGTTTTCCACGCCTCACTTCTATCTTCTTATCAGCAAACTGAAGCACATGGTCCCTCCTTCGCAAAGCCCCCATTTGACCTCATAGATAACAAAGAAGAATATGAAGTAGATCACATTGTTTCTCACAAGGGATCTCCTGGATGACGGCTGTCCCTAACCACATGGAAAGGATACCCCTTATCCGAAAATACTTGGGAACCTGAGAGCAATCTCCGACATTCCACTCTTATTCTTTCTGAATATAAATGTTCCCACCATCTCGCTTGACTTTTCATTCTTCCCTCTCCTTTCTCTCTTCCTAGGAAGTGGCATCTCTTCATGAAGTACCCCCCTAGTGAATGTTTTGTTTTGAATGCTTACTCTTTGATAACCAATATGTTGTTTCTTTCCTCATCTCGTTCTTCCTCTTCTTTGTCCTCTACCTTCTCTACTTCTCCACTGCTCTCGCGACGTGTAGTGCCTACCTTGCTACCCAATTATGCTGACCATTTGCTTTACACAGGCATCCTTGCAAACCCCACTATCCTCCATGTCATAGAGGACCTCCCTCTCTTTGATGAAGACATAATCTGCCAGGAACTCATTCACCTGTTTCACCTCGTTTCTTCCACGCAAAGGTATCACGCTCTTGCTGCACTGAGCGACTTACCCGCAGCCTTTGGAATCCCCCTATGAACCTCTCTCAACGCCATACCTGGACGTGTCCTCAACCTTCTTCACCTACATGGCTTCCATACTTTTGTCAAACGAATCCCTTCCGACACCATATACCCCATGTTCTGACGAGTGTTCTTTTCTATGACCATGGAAGAATGCGACCGCTACCTTAAGCAAACAGAACTTCCTGCACCCATCTCTCCACCGCCTGTTCCCATTCCCCCTCCGTCTGAGACCCTATCCTTCCCATCCACACTTCTATCGCAACTCTCAACTCCTCCCCCCTCTACTGGCACTTTCTCTCCCACCACTGTAGAATCTGAGTCCGAGTATGGAGGAATTGACTAACAAATCCTTGCCCTCAACTGGTCCTTTCTTCAGTCTCTCCCCAACAGAACACAAATCCTTTCTGCCCCCACTCACATTGTCCGCGTCCCCATCTGTCGTCGACCAGCCTCTACCCTCACCAAATGCTTTCAGTGTCATAATCTTGGTCACTATTGAGAGGATTGTCCACTCTACATTTGTCCCCATTGTTGTCAATCAGCTCCAGGACACTCCCCTTCCTCTTGTCTCACTACCCAATGCGACTTTTGTAGTCAATGGGGACATTCCAATCATTTCTGCCCAACCCAAGTGTGTGCAGTTTGTGATCAACATGGACACGTGGCGGACGACTGTCCTATTGAGACACTTTCTGTTGAACAGGCAATGCACATTTACGCAGGTACCTCTTCCGCTCAACCCAGTCCCATCTAGAGGAGTGTTGATTGAGCCTGGGGCTCAATGGTACAAAGGGGGTAATGTTACAATTTTTCTCCTCTTTCACAACCTTTTACTCCTAGTCTTTTCCCATTGTGTTCACATCCTCTTCAGGATGTGGAGATACAATTATGTTTCCTTGCTTCTTATAGTACATCCCTTTCATTCTCACCTGACTTCCCCATGCTGTTCTTGTTACGATTGCTTCTTTTTCCTATGCTCCTCTTCTTTGACTTCCCCACGCCGTTCCTTCTTACTACCGGAAGGGGGTACTTATCGTCTTTGTTCTCTTATCACCTCGGACTTCTATCTCCACCGATTGGTTCTCTTGCGCCGATTACGTAGTTCCCCTTACTCATCGTTTCCATCACCTTCTCTCTCATTCTACGATGACGCGTCCCTTGGATTAGGGCAGGCGTTGCTTGGTCCGTGTGCATTCTCCCTTTCTATATAAACCACTGTACTTCCTGTATTTCCTCTCTAACTTTGACCTACTCGATACTCCTTTGAATATACCAAGGTCATTACTCCTTGCCTCGGATCTCTCTTAGTCCTCGTCGTACTACTGAGTCGACGCTCCTCTGAAACCTTTGAACCCCCGGCGTCCGTCCTGATGCTCGAACCCCTAAAGAACAACTCTTAGGGCAATCTCATGATCAATCGAGTCTACGCCTGTACCCACCCGGTCCAAGCGTAACAGTTCTTCCATATTACTGGAAGGGGATATTCCTTATCTTTGTTCCTTTGTCATCTTGGACCTTATCTCCACCGCTGGGCTCTCTTGTGCCTAGTATGTAGTTCCCATTACTCATGCTTCTCTGACGTTCTCTGACGTTCCATGATGACGCGTCCCCTAGTTATATAGTGACTCGTCTGTACTTGTATCTTTACACTTGTTCTGTGCAATCTAGCGTACTCTTGTGTGTTCTCTCTTGCAACGTCCCAAGATCCCTTGAGTCCCTTTTGAATACTCTTTAAGTATCCTCCCAGAAACCTTTGCAACCCTGTGCTAGCTATCCAGAGACGTTGTGACTCTTTGTGAGCTCCTTCTCTAGGTAGCTTAATACTCAATGTCTTCTTTAGTACATCTCGTGTAACACCAGGCAAGTGAGTCGCAATGGCAGTGCGTTGCCATACTGTTGCCAAGCAAGGCTGGCGAGGGTGAGGGTGAGGGCGAAAATACGGTGAGGTGGGTT
This sequence comes from Boletus patriciae, assembly GCA_038093075.1. Lineage (NCBI taxonomy): Eukaryota > Fungi > Basidiomycota > Agaricomycetes > Boletales > Boletaceae > Boletus > Boletus patriciae. Next base: position 10,817 of record JBBPRK010001007.1, read on the forward strand.
TGAGTAGAAGTGATTAGTGGTGAGGGGGACACGAGAGGGATGATCAGCGAGGCGGTGCACAAGCCAGGGTGGATGAGACCGTGGGGTGAACTGAGGGTGAACTGAGGAGGATGAGGACAAGATGAGAGATGACATGTGCGCTGCGTTGTTGTGTTGGCGCTGTTGTGCCACCATGGGGTGGGTGAAACCAAGGGAGGAGGGTGAGGACGAGGGCGTCATCAGGGACCAGGCGAGGGCGAGGCAAGTTGTTGTTGTTGTCGTCCACAAGAGCATGGTCAAGGGTGAGGCGAGGAGGGGCATGCAGCTGTAGAAAACTATAGTGTAGTCACTAAAGTAAACTACTGTACTCGACGACTGAAATAAGGTCATGCTTATGTAAGCTACTAACTATGAAACCCATACAAGATGAGTTTTCAACAGTGGTGGCGTCATCCTCATCCTGATGAGGGGGGAGAGGGAGAGGACGTTGAAGTTGGTGCTGCGGATGAGGACGAGACAAGGGACAGCACAATGCACACAAATACGTGCATTATGCCGTTCCTCATTGTCGTTGAAGTCATCAGTTGAGGGACGTGGAATGAAAAGGGTGAGGATGAGCCTCGTTGGCCGAGACTGGGGGTGGGGTTTGAGCGCGAGGACAGCAGCATTATTCCTCATTGTTGTCCGTGTCAACATGTGCCGTTCATCGTTGGTTGAGGTGAGGGCAAGGCTTAGTGAGTCTGTCTAAAACTAGTGTGTTTCACCCAACTGTTGTGCCTTCAGCACAATCATGCAATTTCTTTATGACAAGGCTTAATGTTATTTTTCTATGACCAGGCTCAGTGCTGTTTTTGAAGTGCAAGGCTTTATATTGTTTCCCTTTTTTACCCACAGTTGTGTCTTTAGCATAATCATGTGGGCTCTGTTGTAAGAGTTTACCTCCTATTGTTGTGCCTCTGGCACAATCATCCAAGTTTTGTTGTCATATCCTTTTTAAATAGTAAAGTGGTAAAAGGTATGGTACAAATCATAATTTCAAATTTCTAAATACTTCATTCCAAACTACATTCATTACTGTGGTATTTGCTGGGTGGTCTGGATTATGAGGAAACAGAACTTTGATGTTTCTGGGATGTGTACAATGTGAAAGCGCCACATGTGGGCAGAAAAGAGAATATTGTGTATGGGAGGTGGGCAAGGGCAACTTGGGTCAAGTTCCCTTGTGTGGGCATGAGTGGTGGACAAAAAAGGAAATACATGTGGCAATAAACAACAATATCTGAGACAATAGAAAAGGATGAACCACCCGAAACACTTGAAACAATTGAAACACATTGAAACACCCAAAACACACAAAACACCCAAAAGACATGAAACACCTGAAACACCCAAAAAAAGCGACAGGTAAGGTCTCCCCACACCCTTCTCCACTAACTTTTTCATTATATAATTATAGTGAACCTCGACTCACCATAAAATTACTATATTAGATAATAGACCAATGTCCTGGGCCCTTACTACCTCATTACCAAGGGTAGGGTGATCAGTGTCATTGCAGAATTGTTTGTAGTTCTATCCTACCTCAGTAGCAATTACTGACCCTGATGCAGACATCATGTCTCTCCTCTTGTAGCTGATGTTCCTGGCACGGTGTATTGCAAGGCAAAATGCTTGACTTGGGCTCACCAGATTATGGAGACTTCCATCAATGATGGTAATGCAAAGTACATCTCTGCAAAGCAGCATGACAATGTCATTTAAGTGTCTTCTGCCTTGGTTTACAGTACTTGTAGTCACAGTGGAGTCTAACTGTATTATATTGGCTGTAGTACAATCAAGCGTGGTGATGCCAATATGAGCAAGAGCTGTGTGATAAGGTCTTCCAAAGGACTGATAACAATGCTCACCAATAAGATCTCAAAGTTGGACTGATTATTAATGATGCTCATAAACACCTGAATCACTTGCGGATGGGCAGAGTGCCAGTTCAATGCCTGTAAAAAGTGCAAGATATTAAGTCCAAATGACAGGGAACACCTACTAGTAGGCATACTGAACATGTACCAGTGCGACATTTGCCAATAATGCAAACTACTAGTGGATGTTGACAAAGAGACTCCTGTTCTCTCTCATGTGATGAAAATGGGGAAATCACTCAGCCAATGTCCCATATGTATGTATTGGATGATGGTACAGTGGTCATTTGAAACATGGAGTGTTGTTGTTAGTATGTAAATCTCTTATACAGGTGCACACAAACCAACTGAACTTGAACCAGATTCAGTTATACGACTGTGTTCTTATTGTAGTTCTCTTATATTTTTGGCCATACACCTCACCGCATCAATGCCACGGGTCAACCAAAGATACACCTCACTCCAGAAGAGAGAACCTTGGCTGCTCACAGATATTGAGCAAAATATTATGAGAAGTTTGCTATGTGTTTGTCTTTCTTGGTTCTAGTACTCATCAAACCTATTCCCAGGAACTGCAGCACAATCAACAAGAAACTCATAACAAAATGCCAGAATGCAACAAGTGACAAAAAAACACCTCTGTACATCCCTGGTTGTGTCCTGTCCATATCTATGGTCTGCCACTCAGTCAATCTCAGTGTTGCCCCCATCAGCCAACCTTGTCAATCTGTCAGTAGTATTCTGTCCCGATGGTATGTTGCCAGTATCCACACCCATATGTTGTTCACACTCATAATGTTGATAGTATAGGTTGACCAAGAAACCGGGATGAACTCAGCAAGCCCGAAGCTTGGTGTGCATGGAGAATATCCTAGCAATTGCTCATGAGGAAGCTAATATGCCTTCAGCAAGCCCGTGTTCAGAACAGAGTCTTAGCTTAGGGATTCACTCAAGGGGATCATCAGAAGTTCCTTGTGCTTACAGATGAAGGTTCTGTGCGAGTGCTTTCTATCTTCAGGGAACTACAATGAAATATACAACATACTCTTGACTGTTGAACCTATGTATTGAGGAGGAAAGTCAGAAGCTAGCCTTTGCTGAAGGACATGGTATAGACTTGGAGGGCCTGCTTTCCAAAGCTATTTGCACTGTTGTAAGGTCTTAGAGGATGATCTCCTGAATGCTATGGAGGGCACAGATGTGGGTGCACTAGAACACAAGGTGAAACAACCCAAAAACCCATCAAGGGTGCACTAGGGAATCGAAGATTGAAAGGTACTGACCAGCGACTAGCAATGGCCAGGAGCGTTCAAGTGGAGTTAATGAGGTAGAAAACCAAGAGAACTAAACTGGAGTTCTCTGGCTGGGACTTGCGCCCTTATATACTACTACATGTGTATGTACATATTTGTATCGGATCTACCAATGAGTGTTCTAGAGTATTCCGGACTCTAGTGGCATGAGGTAGAAGCGTGCATCAAGCACGGCCATGAAATGGAAACGAAGTGATGCATGAGGCAACCGCACGGCGGTGGCAGAATGGAAGAGAAGAAGGGAAGGCATAGCCATGCACTGCACGGAGATGAAGAGGGTAAGGAGTGCATGAGGCATGATGTGAAAAGAAAAGAGAGACATAGGGACAGCGTGGCTGTCATAGGTTATTCTGATAAGATAGGAAAAGAGAAAAGAAACGACTAAGTCCGTTGAAATGATGTTATGCGTACTGAGCCGTAACACTACCCCCTCTCTAAAGATCGACTTCCAGGTGATCAAAAGGAATTTGCTTGGGGTGAAGACTTGTAAAAGGCTCCGGCCTCTTTTGGAAAAGTAGTAAGAAATCCTCCGGTGGGATGGAAATGGCCCTGGGTGCCGCGGGGTTAGCGTGGTAGAAGTCAGTCAATGCTTCCTTTGCATTTCCGAGGTTACTCTTAGGTTCCCAGGTACGATCCGTGTCGTCGTAGCCCTTCCAATGAACGAGGAATTCTAGTTTTTTATTTTTATAACGTGAATCGATGATCCGGTCCACCTCCCATTCGTTGTCTCTGTCTTCAGTGACATGTACGGGTCCCGGCCGGTTAGAGACCTGTCCTTCCAGGTGGTCACGATAAGGTTTAACCCGCGAGACGTTGACTACTGGGTGGATTTGCATCGATTTGGGTAATTTTAATTCAACGGCATTGGGTCCTGCCAAGCCGATGATTGTATACGGGCCAAGCCATCGCTCAGATAGCTTGCGAGAGGCACGTGTCAAACGTAAGTTTTCGGTGGATAGCCAGACTTGCTGGCCGATGGTATACTCGGGCGCTGCCGAGCGGCTTTTGTCGGCGTTGACCTTCATGCGGTCTTGTGCCTGTTTCATATTTTCTTTGACGCTTTCTATTACGTCTTCCATTTCTGCTGCGAATTTCTGAGCCGCTGGGGCTTTATCCGAACTAATGGGTTCAATTCCCATGCGAGGAAGGTATGACCGTGTCACGTCAAAAGGTGACTTCTTGGTCGAAGCGTGTTTCTTTGTATTAATGGAGAATTGGGCGATTGGCAACCAGGCGAACCAAGAATCTTGCTTTTCAAAGCAATAGATCCGTAAAAACTTTCCAATCTCCTTATTGACGATCTCTGTTTGTCCGTCTGTCTGTGGATGAAAAGATGTCGATAGCTTAGTGGTGATTCCGAGGGCCTTGTTAAGCTCCTGCATAACTTGTGCCGCAAACTGCGGGCCTCGGTCCGATGTGATAGAACGTGGAAGGCCATGATGCTTCCATACGTTTGCCAAGAACAACTTTGCTGTGTCCAGGGCCAAACATGTTTTCGTACAAGCGATCAACTCAACCTCCTTTGATAAGCGATCAACGACCGTCAAGATCGAGTCGTAGCCGTGGGATGGGGGAAGGTCCGTAATGAAATCGGCTGATATGTGTTCCCACGGGGTATTCGGAATAGGGAGTGGTTGGAGGAGGCCTGCTGGGGCCTGATTAGATCCCTTGAATCTTTGGCATGTG
>JBBPRK010001008.1:0-15704 GCA_038093075.1 Boletus patriciae
CTTGGCACAATTTATGCCTGACGTATCGGCGTATGCTACGCCATTAACGGGGATCCAGAGGAATGAACATCCATTCCAGTGGAGAGAAATCCACGATCGATGCTTCCAAATGATTAAGGATATGGCATGTAAATACCCGATCCTAAAACCCATCGACCTGAGAGGGACTGAGCCGATTTGGCTTGTTTGCGATGCTTCCCTCTATGGGGTCAGCGCACTATATGGGCAAGGGCCCGATTGGAAGACATGTCGCCCAGCAGGGTTTATGTCAAAAAAGTTGAGTGATGCTCAACAAAACTATAGGACATTCGAACGCGAGACACTTGCAATGATTGAAACCCTGTTAAAGTGGGAGGACAAGCTCCTCGGATTCGGATTTACAATAGTTACCGATCACGAGGTGCTCGGATACCTCAACACACAGCGAAAGCTGTCGAGTAGGCAGATCCGTTGGATCGACTACATGTCGTGATTCAATGCCAAAATAATATATGCAAGAGGTTCTGAGAACCGTGTAGCAGATTGCCTATCCCGCTACTATGAGAAAGAGGAGGGCGACATTGCCTCCGATGAGGAGATTGGTTGGGCCAACGCAGATTTGCGATTAGACCCAGAGGGGGATGATCTCCCCCATGACAGATGGCTAGAAATGAAGACAATAACAATTGAGGGGGAACCTAACCCTCGAAAGAGCAAGCGCCTTGCGGAGCAACGGGAAACCCGAATTCTGGAGGCACAGGAGATGGCCTCGGCTGCAGAAATGACAGCTGAGGAAGCCCCTCACACTAATGTGGAGGAGGATCCGACAGTTCTCGAATCCGCCGGGACATTACAAGAACCTCTCGTAGAATACGGGGATCAACCCAAATTTTTTGATGCCGTCCGCAAGGGGTATAAGGAAGAGCCGCTACTGGGAAAAGTAGCGGCTCAACCAAGCCATTTCCCCCAGTTTACAGAGAGGAACGGCCTCCTCTACACGAAGAATTGTGAAGAAAAGGAGGTGTTGTGCCTCCCGCACGCCACTTACAAAGGTGACAATATAATTGCCAGGATCATTGACCAGGCCCATAGGGCCATTGGGCACTTTGGTGCCCAAAGGACCACGGATTATGTCTGCAGGTTATATTGGTGGCCAAAGATTGGCCGGGAAGTGGACAAGTTCTGTCGAACTTGCCCAACGTGCCAGGTCGCCAAAGCAACAAATAAATTACCCCAAGGGCTACTACATAGCCTACCGATCCCAAGACAACCATGGGGATTGATTGCCATGGATTTCGTGGGACCATTCCCACCGAGTGATGGACACGACTACCTTTGGGTTGTCTTATGTCGCCTCACATCAATGGTACATCTAGTACCGATTAAAACCATGATCAAAGTGTCTGAGCTCGCATGGAAATTCATCCAAGAAGTAGTACGACTACATGGACTACCTGAGACTATAGTCTCCGACTGAGATGCGAAGTTCACATCAGCGTTTTGGTGCGAACTGCACCGAATGCTCAGAGCGAAGCTCCTAATGTCCACTGCGTTCCACCCACAAACAGATGGTGCCTCTGAGAGGGCCATTGTTACGCGAGGCGTACTACTAAGGACGTCAAGGGTAAGACTTATCTAGAGGAGGAGCTCACGAAGAGTCGCAGCGTCTCTAGATATTGTTGGTTACGAAGGTTCCTAGGGAGATGGTTCTAAGGATACTCGAGGGGACTTAGGACTTAGGACAGGGGACACGAGAGTACGCTAGATTGCGCAGAACAAGTGTAAGGATACATTGTACAGACGAGTCACTATATAACTGAGGGACACGTCATCAGAGAAGGGCGGAGAAGGTCGGAGAAAGATGAGTAATAAGGACTACATACTAGGCACAAGAGAGCCTAGCGGTGGAGATAAGGTCCGAGGTAATAGTGGAACAAAGATAGAGAATATCCCCTTCCGGTAGTATGGAAGAACGGTGTGGGGAAGTCAGAGGATAAATGCGTGGGAATGAAAAGGATGTACTATCAGGAGTATGGAGATGTAATCGTACCTGCACATCCCAAAGAGGATGTGAACGCGTCTGGAGAGGACAAGGAGAAGAAGATTGTGAAAGAGGAGAAAAATTGTAACAGCCATCAGGAATGTAGTACAAATACTACGGATGACGGTGCAACCTGATCAAAGGGATTGGGTATCAAAGCTACCCATGACTAAGTTCACACTCAATTTGAGCATCAGTAGCTCAACCGGGTTTGCACCCTTTGAACTCAATAGTGGACATATGCCCATGCTGATGCAACATATCAATGAGGGAAGACCCTCGACCGCGCCGGGAGTGAGAATGTTTGTCCAACAAGCTATCTCAACTTTGGAAATGGCTCATGACGCCATCATTGAAAGTTGAGTGGTTCAAACGTACCACGCAAACAAAAAACAGAATGAAGGAAGGATCCTTCAAGTCGGAGACTCGGTATATCTCTCCACGGTGAATCTCACCATGCCGAAAGGATGAGCGAGGAAACTCATCCCAAGATATATTGGACCAATGAAGGTCCTAAACAAAATCAGTGCAACCGACACCTACACCCTGGATCTCCTGGAGGAGATGCGCAAAAGGCGCATACACCCGACATTTCATATCGGGCTGTTGTGCCAGCATGAAGAAAACAACGATGCGCTCTTCCCAAGAAGGGATGCACAGGCGTTCTATGATGTCGGACAAACCGATGAGGAAGAGTGGATAGTCGACAAGGTGATAGCTCACCAATGGGCCAGGAATAGGCTCGAATTCCTTGTAAAATGGAATCTGGGGGATTGCACATGGGAGCCAAGCTCCAATTGTGAAGAGCTCAAGGCCCTAGATAGGTACCTCGAGCTCCAGGGGGTGTCCAACATACGCCAACTGCCCCGCAGGGCGGAGCGCATGTCTAAATGCCCCAGAGACCACCACTAAGTGGTGGAACGTAGGTACACAAAGGTTACACCGAACAAAACAAACAAAAGCAACGAAAAACAAACAAAGCCAAAAAGAAGTTATAGTGTACACATGCCTGATTCTAACCGTAGATTACCTTTCAAACTCACCGATCAGTTTCCTTTTTCTGAATTTCCTTTTTTGGTTTTCAACTAATTAAAAATATGCGAGGTCCACAACCTCTCTTTTCCCTATACCACAACCATCTTGTGTTGTATTGTTGCAGAGCAACATGCCCCAGCGACCACCATCGCACTTGCGTTCACTGATGCCTACCCCTCGCTCTTCGTCTCGTGGCAGATCACTGTCATGAGACATGTCGCACTCTCACGACGCGTCCCCTGTTGGTCAAACAACCAACCATGGCAAGCGTTGTCGGGAACGCTCCCCCTCAGAACGGCACTATAAGCGCCATAGAGAACAATCCCCTGGGGACTGGATGGTTCACCCACTCCTTCCCCTAGTCCGTCACGAAAAACGTTGTGCATACTGCAATGAGTACGCCATGCACTTTGCCAGTGGTGCGGCCACCAGTGGCCATGGTTTCAGAGAGGCAATAGATGGCCTCATCGACCGTGCCACCGCCTTCATTGGGAGGGAATCCTCCAGCGATTTAGCTGCCCGAGTGGATCGTCTCCGCAATCAGCGTGATGAACTCACGTGTGAGCTATGCACTGCGCAAGAAGAAATCGCTCGTCTGTCCCGGGGGAGTCACATCCCCCATCCTTCATCAATTCACGACGAAGCTCGCCAACTCAAAAGAGCTCGTCTTTCTTCTCTGGGGATGCCCATGGAGATAGATCAGCACGACGCTGGTCCTTCCCGAGTCACCCCATTGTCGTGTTCTGTCTTGGGAAGGGTGCAGGCAGAGCCTGCTAACAACATCATGCCCGTTGCCGTCTCTGCCTCCCGCTCGCAGGAATCACCTGCCATGACATCCTCATGCAAGGGGAAAGAACGGGAACGGCAGACCTCCCCTGCGCCCCCTTGCACCGTACTCCCATACGACAATGTCCAGATGGATGAAATGGCCCCAGGCACAGATGCCTTCGACCAGGCCCAGGGAACTCTGTTCCCCGAATTCACGGGGCAAGAGCCCCTTAAAAACGTTGCGATACTGGGAGACCAGCTCGACACCAAAGGTGTCCGCACCCTATTTGTACGCATGGGCAATTACGTCTATGTGTACCAAGGAGACATCATTGCCCACGCCCTCGAAAACTACAACAGGGGGCGCCAACCACCAACACCCTCCAGGCGGCAAGCCAACGCCGCCATCCGCTTTGAAGATGGGATCATGGGTCCCGTCTGCCTTTACAATACGGCAGGCGAAATCTGCGCAATCTTCGCTGCCGCACTTACCGAAGAAGAGGGCAGGGCCCCCTCATACCGTCAGGCCTCCGACCTGATTACCTTCCTCCACTTGTGGAGAAGATTTAAGGGCGAGGTGAGCGACCTCATGTGAGTTGTGATGAAACAATGGAGGCTGCCTGTCTGGGCCTCCGAAAAGGCGAAGAAAAAGAAGGAGCACCTTCATGACGAGAGACGGCGGGCCCTTGGAATTGAGCCAGTGGAACCACCTCCACCCGTAATCATGCAGGCGCTACAGGAAAGGATCACTTCCGATCCACTCGAGTCACCCTTGGGCGACCTCAATTCTACCCTGGGGGTTGTTACCCCATGAAACCTCCTCTCTCACATCGATGAGCAGCCAGCGCTGCCACACACCGGCTCCACCGGGGGAACAGCCCCCCAACAATGAGGACAGGTTGTCCTCAATCTAAAGGGCATGGTCCTCCCCCCGTGGGGCCCCCGCACTCGATGCCCCAGTGGACCACTGGCGTGAGTTCATCGAGCAGTGCCAAACAGCCTGCCTGTTAAGTAGTCATGGTGGGCTCCGCAAAATGTTCCCGGGTACTATTGGTTCTAACCAGTACCCCGACGACGAGGACTCGGACCTCAACCCCCCCACTCGCCAACAGGTATGAGTGTTCCTCATGATGGAGCGTCTCGCCCCTGTTCCGCGGTCAAGCCATGACCGCATGGTATGGGTACGAGGCCTTGTACGACTCTTTGCGGTGCCGGGACGTTACCGAGCGCTACTTGAATGGGCGGGAGTAACTCCACTCCAGAATGGCAGGGTGGCCTGGTCTGGTCAGTTCAACAACCAGGCCTCCATGACTGATATCGTGGCGTACGTTGCTGCCAATGGCATCACAGTACAGGATGCCGACGACGCCATCTGGTGGGCTCACTCTGCCACCCGGGAAATGGTCACCCGCATCGAGGAGGCCGGAGGGTTTGACAACCCCTCGACCAGCGTTCACTACGCGCCAATAAGGCAGGACCTACAAGTCCCCATCCCCAATGACGTGTTCAAGCGAACTAGGGAATGGTACGAAAACGAGGCGCGGTCGCGGGGTGTTCCGCAGTCGGAGGTCTCCTCCCTTGTCATGACCTCCACAGTCCAGATGGAAGATCAAGTCTTCGAACGGTTCGGGGAGGCCGCGGTCATGTTTGACCTTGACCCCTTCCCTACCACTGAGGACACTGAGGACAACTCTGGGCACAGTGAGGAGGGCGAACTCGTTGGCGAGCCAGCGCCGATGTGAGCGGGCCAAGGAACAGAGGCACACCCTCCAAATGTTTTATATGGTAGTACCTGTTGTGTGGGGCACCAGCCCCGTTATCATTTCTTTTTTTCATTCTTGTACAGACTAATGTACCTAAGAGTACTTTTGTTAAATACGATCCGTTTCCATATCTAAACGGGGAGGGTGTTAGGGGCCTAATGCCCCAAAGTAGAATAAGCATATATCGGCACATGTGAAAACTATATCACATGCGCCCGTAACATAGTACAAAAAGAGCGGTCCTAACGACTGCCCTCATCTTACTCTATCCTGTACTTTACATATCATTGGCGAATCCGATAATGGTTCACTTCGCCTGAGTGATCTTAAGTACTCGACCGGGTAAATCAACCCTTTACACCAGTGCAACATAATCAACTTTGGAGCTGGGCTCTAGCATATCAAGTCCAACAACATTTTCATGCTTGTCATTTGTGGGTACAGGTACATGGCACCACCAAGGCAACGCACAGAGCATGGCCACGAGGTGTGATTTGGTTGAAAATGTGATGAGGGCATATCCTTTGTATTTGGGCACATGCCCGGGTTTGTTGAGGATGGATTGGATGTGAAGGTGTGGTTCCACCTCTATACCTGGCTTTGTTTCCAAAGGGGCCAAGAGGGACAAAATGAGCAATGGTGGTGTCAGATCAAATATATGGTAGTTGGGGAGCAAGCAAGGAAACAAACCATAAATAGTGTCATGTCATTCCATTGGGCACGTGTCCACCCACATGATGGACAATCACACAGCATCCACCAGTCTCTCCAGCACACTTCATAGCCACCTACATCTTTCTTCAAGGAAGTTTTTCCAATGCCATACTATACAGCCAAGGACTGTGTGGAGGGGGGAGACCCATGTGCACCTCGAGGGTGTGGCTTGTGTGTGCTTGGAGGGCTTTGACTACCTTGGTTTCAGATGGTTGCTTGCTGGTGTCAGTGGAAGTGAACAGCAAAATGGGGATTGGCAAAGGAGGTAGTTGATGGGTACAAGCACAGAGGTTGAAGACTTGAGGGGCACCTGGATGACAGATATGAGTGCAGCATTGCTGTATTGGTAAGTGAGAGTATGTATGGTGTCAATGCAGTATATACTGAGCTCCGATAGTTGATGTAGTTTAATCTCTGACATTATCTCTGCTTCACCCACTACCACCACTGTCCACACTGCTCATTCGAGTATGACAGCAACCATGGCTCCCCATGCTGATGTGTGGCATATCTGATAAGGACAAAAAGGTTATCAGGTGAGTACCTAGTAGCAACGGGAATGACTACATGTTTACAGGCCCGAGGAGTTTAAGAAGCCTGGCATCTGTGTAGAGTTTCTGTAGAGCTCTACTTAGCTCTAGGTTGGGATCTTGACTTTCCAAGGCTTTCTAGCTATGTTTCCCATGCTCAACTGGTTGGGACCAGTCCATATTACTGGTTTTTGGAGTGTCGGGAACCCGGTTCCTGCAGTAGACCAGCCGGCCTAACTTTATTCCGCTTTTAGTAACATCTCCTTCAACCATCTTGTGTTTATTGACATTTGGATACCTATTATTTAGTGTTCTGAACTTTATTTACAGTAACTACACAGTCCTGGGCAATTCCTGGACTATAAAGAGTTTGTACTTCACATTTTGAATGCATCTTTCTGCACCTATTCAATTCCATGAGCCTCAGGTACAATCCCCTTCGTCTTACTGCATGTCTGAGTCCACTACAGGGCTCATCAACCACCTCCTGCACTCCCAACTGACCGGTACTCAACCGCTCCACTCTCCTGTGGTCCAGCCTACCTTCGGACACCTTGTAAACACCTTCTCCTCATCTCCCCTTCTGCCCGAGCCATCACTGACCTGTTTAGGCCCTCTTTGGGGACGAGCATATCGCACCTCAGACCCCCACACATCTCCAGGCTGTCCCACCACAGTCAGGTTTGTTGTTCTACATCGCACCCTACATAGGCCCCTGATGTAATGATGATAAGGTAATCACCCAGCTCCTTCAATGAGATGAAGTCAGTAAAGTTGCAAAGAAGAGGATAGCGAAGAGAACTTGTGAGGCATACCCTTGTAAAGTATTTTTTACATTTTCTTGCACATATACTCACCTTTTTTTGACTTTTAGATAAATGCAGCCCAAAGTGCTCCAGAATGATAACCCTATCAATCTCAGGGCAGATTCAGGTCATATGTTCATAATCAGTGCGAGGTATGTGCCCATGTTCAAATGTTGGCCATGCCACCATCCCCCCATGACCCTACTTTCCTCAAGGCCCAATAAATGATCCTTACTGTACCACTTCTGCCACCTTGTCATCAGTTTCAGTCATCACTGCCACAATGTTCGTCTTCCCCCCTGCTGTATGTTATGCTTTTACCATTCTCTACACCCTCCTGGCCATTGGACTTGTTCCCTGCACCATACATGGTCTCAATTAGTACATTCTGTGCTCGTATCTCATGTTATCATGGTCTCATCAGTTTCAACTATTATCATGCTTGGTCTTAATGGTACCTTCCTTCTATTTCCTCACATCATGCTCTCTTGTTTGCCTTACACCTTTTGTTGTTGGAATGTTGGCAATGCATGAGAGCCTATCAGTACTATGTATTATATTCCCATTAGGTACTAGTGTGCAATATAATGTGCCATGTGTTGTCACAAGAGATTATAATTGTTGAAAACCATCTCATATGGGTTTCAGATTTAGTAGCTTACATAAGCATGACCTTATTTCAGTCGTCGAGTACAGTAGTTTTACTTTAGTGACAACACTACAGTTTTCTACAATAATGTCGCGTGATATTACCTTGCTTGCAAGGTCTTTTGAGGGTCATAATTGTCCCACTTTTTGGGTGACACGTGATATCACGTGGTTTCTGTGCTGTGCTTGCTAATGCTGTGTGCCCATTAAGCAAGGTTTCTGCCAACCAAAAAGCTGGGGGTTTGAATCTTCTGAATGTCCAAATGCCCACCCTGACTGCGCAGCCACCAAACGCTGCCAATACAAAACAAACCAAGGGGTACTACAAATCTAGGTACTACAATATTAATGCTGCTACTGTTGATGAGATAATTGTTCGGGTTCTCACCGCTGGTACTATACAGTTACAAACTTTATTTCATACATACCAGTGCCATTGTAGTAGTGTACAAGTCGTCTAGTATCGCGAATAACCTACGGCGTTTCGACTCGCCTGATCAGCACTCTGTTCCCGCCGCCCGACTTTTCAACAGCTACATGGCAAGGCTCTGGTACAAAGTAAAAGAGTGAAATAGAGATGGCTAGATTACCTGTTTGGCCTCCTTCATGAATGTCGCCCACAATCCCCTCTCCGATTGGGGGTAATCAATGAAGTGTTCATGCAAGTTTCAGTTTGCTCGACACTCCCAAACCTTGCAGGTCTGCCTGAACATCTGCGAACAGAACAGGATACTGAAGTACTCCTCGAACATCCTTCGCAGGCACTAATGACGGCCTGGGATGCACATTAGACGAATGAACTGTGCAACATCACAGACGTGGAAATCCACAGGCCATAGGTGCACATCTTTCACATTGATTGCATTCTCATGTGACTGTCCATGCGAGCAAACACAAGCTGTGCTTCCCCATTCGATGATTGGTTAAGGAGGTAACGAGGGTGTGTGATCAGTATCCGAGTGGGATGTCAACCTATCAGCAGGCTGGGACTTTATGTGGCTGCATCTGTTCCCCATCGTGAAGGTCCGAATGAGAATGAGGGGGGACCGGGGCATCCCCAAGAGCTCGTGGTGCTGAAGGTCCTGCATTGACTGGCTCTGAGTCGGTCAGCAAGATCACTGATGGTGACCGGGCAACCCTAAAAGCTTGTGGTGCTGAGGGTCCTGCATCGTCTGACTCTGAGTCGGTCAGTGAGATTACTGATGGCAACTGGGCGACCCTAAAAGTTTGTGGCGCTGAGGGTCCTGCATCATCTGACTCCGAGTCAGTCAGCGAGATTACTGATGGCGACTGGGCGACCCTAAGAGCTCGTGGCACTGAAGGTCCTGCATCAACTGGCTCCAAGTCGGTCAGCGAGATCACTGATGGTGACTGGGCAACCCTGGTAAGAACTCACAGGACTGAAGGTCTTGCGTCGGCCGGCTCCGAGTCGGTCAGTGAGATCACCGATGGCGACCGGGCAACCCTGGTAAGAACTTGCGGGACTGAAGGTCCTGCGTCGGCCTGCTCTGAGTCAGTCAGTGAGATCACTGATGGTGACCGACTAATGCGATGAAGGGTGGCAAGGGACACTGCACCAGGCCCATGCTGAGAACCAAATACAGCATGTTGCAAAGACATGGCAGGTCTTGAATCCGAGTCTATTGGTGAGATATCTGCCAGAGGATGATGTGGCCCCAGAGTGTGGAATCTTGCACCACTTGACTCGGGTTGAGGGCCAGTTGAGCCTGGTGTGACAGATCACGAAGACGTGGAGGAGCTTGAATTCCCATTGGACAGTGAGATCACTGCCAGCACGTGGGCTTCTGCACAGTTCCACACGATGCCTTGAGTGTGCCATAAATGGTGGCTATCACGGCCCCAGGGACCAAGGATCGATGGTGCAAGCCTCCGTGGGACCTCACTTGGTAGAGGAGGAACCGAAATACTTCTCCAGACTGGCATTGATAGAAGGGGACATGTCAAACGCTGTCGAATTGGATCTGCTGGACTCAAGTTCCCACTCGTTAGCCTTGCCTGCCCTACTTGCCATGGTTAGAAAAGTCGAAACCATACCTTGTAAGAGCAGCAGGCATGTTTTGGTGACTGCACAACGTCAGCGGTGAACACAAGTTGAAAGACTATGAGAGAGAGGTTAATGAGTGTATGACACGCGTGTGAGTCCATCACATAGTATTCCAATTGCCTTTTGTGGCAGGTTACTTCGACCCACTAACCTTTCTTTAGTGACACTATCACTATCATATGACACAACACATGTCAGCCTCGAGGATATTTAATCCATCATGCTTGCTCCCTTCCTTTCCCTTGTTTTCCATCCATCCCTCCTCCACTCTCCTCTCTCTCACCCAGACCTTGCTAGGCATCAATGCCTTCACTACTGTCGATGGTCGCACACTTGTCTGTGCCCACCCACCTCAAGAAATTCCCGACATCGCCGGGCATCAACACCTTCACCATTGTCAACGCTCGCCCCTACTATGGCCTCTCGCCTGTCTCTGCCACCCGCCCACCTGGCTCAAGCGCTCCCCAATCTTGCTGGGCGTTGACACCTTCACCACTGTCGATGATCGCCCCTCACTGCCTGCCTCAAGGCTCAAGCAATGTACGTTCTCATGCCCCCTTGTCATATGTAAGTCGTCATTTGCACACCATGTCCCAATCATCATTAATATCTATTCTACAGTGCGAACCTCTTACAGCAGTCTATTCATCCCACACTCACTCGTACCTCACTCAGAAACCAGTGGTCAATGTCCGCCTTGTCAACCCTGCCCACTCCACTGTATGTTCTTGTACTTGTTTATATTGTGTAAGTTTCTTCGTCAATACCTCAAGTGTGCTTTGGCCATGGCTAATGGAACAACAATGCTCCAGTTACAATGCTTACAAGGTGTTTTGCCTAGCGGCCACAGCATTGATACACACTAGCATCATCCCCTAGAGGTGCCGAATCAGACATTCAGCCCTCGCAGTCCACTGGTTCAATACATTTTACCAATTCACCAGGTTGACCTTTGGACGCCAGTACTTCTACCCCACAGACACAGACCACCATTGTTGTAGCTGACACCACCACACAACTTCATCCAATCTTTGTGGAGCATGTCACGTGGGTACATGAACAGGCTGAGGCCAAGCGCCAGGAGGATCACTGACACATCCAGGAGAAAAAAAGGGTGCTGGAACGTGTCATCACGTTCAGCTTCCCTAAGGTATGTTCAAGTGTGTTGCGGTGCACTCCGTGCTAGTGTAATGTCAAGGACGATGTTGAGCCTACCATAGTCGTTTTTCAAGATGGCTTCACATATCCGTTCTTCAAGCTCATACACGCAGTCCTGGTCGATCTCGAGCTTGCGGACTCATCCACAGACGGGACTTATTCTCCTGTGCACTTTTTTGATCCCTCAGTCAATGCATGGGTCAAAATGAAGCTCGGAAGTGTCATTCAATTCACCTGCCCTTCGGAGAAATTGTTTTTCAAGAGCACCGGCGTTACGTTGTATCTGAGTTTTGACCAATACTTCGATAGGGGCATGGTCAGTAAGACATCCAATGTGCGCATGATGCTTACATGGGAATGCGTGCATATCAAACACACCAACGTCACCCTGCAAGTTGTCTCTCAGCCAAAGCAAAAGCCGTCGCAAGCCGTCAGATCAGCACCCCAGCCTGACATTGAACAGGAAGAGATCAACATTACTATATCCTCTGACAAGGATGAGGAAGACTTATCACCAACACCAGCTCCTTCTCAGCAATGCAAATGCCCACCTTTGTCAGATTTATCACCCTCACATGCACACAAGGTACAATGTGCAGCTAACAGACCCTCCGACTGTGACTCACCCACAAATGGTATGTATTTGTACCTGTTCTCCCCTTCGTGCACTAACCCTAATTAGGTCATATAATCCCCATGGGGGTGGAGGAGGAAGTCCCATGAAGCACAGCCACTCTTGTCACCGGCATTGATCCTATGCGTGCAAAGTTTCCCTCAAGCTTTTACACGATCGACGTTTACTACGCCTTTGGTTTCCAGCGGCAGGGTGAAGTAACAGTCAAAAGCCAGTTTAACTTGTTTTTTCAGGTTGTATTCAGGGCATCAACTTTCTATGATCACAAGGCATGTTGGCTGGCTGCACCACAGGATGCACGAGATAAGATGGTGGCGGCAGGCTATAGTGACAAGGGCAAGTATAGTGTATTCATGGCAGCGTATCCGGTGAAGGACACTGAACTAAAGGCAACTAAACGCAAACTACGAGCTGTGGCTTGGCATGACATATCATAGATTCCATGTCTTTGTTGTATCGCAATATTGTGTTTGTTGTGCTGCCCAGAGCTTGTTGTCACTTGGCAGGATGTAGTGAAATTACAAGGACTACTTAGTGCAACCTAACAACCTGAAGACTAGGATGCCACTAGCATGAACTTGGTGCCTGCACACCATTCAAATCAACCACCACTGGCCACCTGAGTGCATTCACAATAGAGGCAGGATATGCCCCCCAATCGACCATGGTGTCAGGTGTGAAGAGCACATCAACCAGATGGGACTTTGAGGGCACACTAGTGAATGAATCAGGCGTGCAGAGCACGTGAACCGAGTCAGATACTTTGTTGCCTATAACATACATATGATGCTCCATAACTACTACGAGAGAGAGACAGGCCAGTTCCCAGGATGATGACCTTGTGCTTCAAGTTTGGTGCGTGTAGCTGTTATGATTTTTCTCCTCCTTCACAATCTTCTTCTTCTAGTCTTTGCCCGACACATTCACATCCTCTTTGGGATGTGTAGGTACAATTACATTTCCCTACTGCTTGTAGTGCATCCCTTTCATTCTCGTATGTTTATCCTTTGACTTCCCCACGCCGTTCTTCCTTACTACTGGAAGGGGATACCCCATATCCTTGTTCTCTTATCACCTCGGACCTTGTCTCCACCGCTAGGCTTTCTCGTGCCTAGTACGTAGTTCCCATTACTCACCTTTCTCTGATGTTCTCCGATGTTCCATGATAATGCGTCCCCTAGTTATATAGAGACTCGTCTGTATTTTGTATCTTTACACTTGTTCTGCGCAATCTAGCATACTCCTTGTATGCTCCCTTGTTCCAATCTCTAAGCCTTTCAAGTTCCCTCAAGTGCCCTTCGAGTATTGCCGACTAGAGACATTGTGACTCTTCGTGAGCTCCTCCTCTAGAAAGCCTCAGATCTTGACGACCTTGTTAAGTACATCTCGCATAACAGTAGCACGATTGCACCAGAGGATCATTTGGTCAAGAAAGAAATCATACTTGTCAACGGTCATCTCCCTGCAGATCCCATGGTATCCTCCCAACCACATATTTGTCTATTCTGCAGTGGACAAATTGAAGAACCAACCTTTGCCATCAGTGCTGATGAGCTCGGGATAGGCAGTGGGATTGCAGTGCTCCTGGCAGAAAGTGTGTGTTGCTTTGTGCTTGGACTTGAAATGGAAGACGTCAATGGTGAGGCCAACGTCGGCAAAGAATGGGTCGTCCTTGACATGTTGGGCAAGAGAACAGTTGTTGTCAAAGAAAATATGTTCAGGTTTGAGCATTTCGATACAAAATGTATGCTTGAGGAATTCCTAAAGAGAGATTGTGAGTGAAGAACGATGGCAGGATGAGAGACTATACATACCGCCATGGAGGCAATGCCTTCGGCACCAAACATTGTGTCCCTGGCAAGGATGATCCTACATGGTGCGACCACAATCTGCTCATTGTGGGTCCGTATGCAAGTGAACTTGGCTCATAGTTTCCAGGCGGGAGCCTCAGAAGCACCTTGTTGGTCATGATTGACCTGGACCAAGAGGTCTGCCGATACATTGCCATCGAGCATGAAGGACTTGGGCTTGTTGTCATAACGAGTCTCCTAGGTGAGCACATGTGTATGTGAGTGAGCTGAGGGATGGGCAGCATGAGCTCTCCACAGTCGTTCTCACAGCTGGAATCGGGACTGTCCTTTATCTTTGTGGGTGTGCTCCATCTTTTGGTGTTCAGGATCAGAGCATGTAAGTTGACCCTGGACGATGGGATGCTCACATCCAACAATGGCATATACATGCTCAAGGTTGGCATGTGTCAGACAAAAGCGATCCCATGTGCTACACAATGGGACATGACAGTTATGAATGCTACAACATGAGTGTCCAATGCATATGCCATCGGTAACAATGGCAGATGACTTGCGATCAACTGTGACGAAAGATTATGTTGACAGGCAGTGGGGCTATAACAACCACACTTACTTTGACCAGTCACATTGTGAAACCATCAAGTACACTTATTGCAGAAGTGGGTGAGTTCCAGCTGCCCATGGAGGTGCATGCGTTGATTCCATGCTTGAATAGTGTCATTGAACCAATCCCTGTGTTCGCCGATGTGGCTCAACACTAGATATTCCTGGTGATCTATGGCATCTTCAAGGAGTGAGTAAATTAGGAACACAGACCAAATGTGCTCGGAGGTGAGCGTGAAGCTGAATTGCCATCCTGTGGAAGGCTGGTTGGAACACGACATCGCAGTGTTGTAAAAGTGCATGCAGGTGGTCACCAAGGACCTAGTCAAGAGATGAGCACAAAACTGCCACACAGGACAGGGTACAGCACACCAGGTATCCATTAATGTGATCCACATCTCAATAACTCGGCACTCAACGAATTGGTGCTCACTAGTCTGAATGGTGTTGGGGATTCCGCTGTAGTAAATGTGCTTGCCCTTGACAACCTTGAAATTGGGTGGTAGTTGATTTGGCAAGCTAAATAGCATATAAGTACATCAGCTAACTAGTAACCATGAGATGAGCTTGATCCCACCTTCACAATATAAATGAATGGAGTGGACAGGGACGGGGCCTTCGGAGGATGTATACAACACGCCTGCCGTTGCTCTGTGTGCATTATTTGCATGCCCTTTGATGTATGCGGACAGCCAGCAGCTGTGCAAAACTGGTCGGGCAGGTACAGAGTGCACACAGCTAGGGAAAACAGTTGGCATATGGCAAGGAACAGTGCATGAGCACTTACTGAGTCCGTGCAGGTGCCCATACCCTTGAAACAATTTGCTTGGCGAGTAAAGTAGAGTGGTGACGCTATTGGACTGCCAGACCATGTCCTTGAAGATCGTCCAGCAGGATGTCACAGTGTTGGGTGACATATGGAAAGCCTGACTCAAGAAGGACTGGACTGCGCTGGGGAGAACATCTGGGGTGGTTGCCACCGCATGATATCGAGATCGCTAGGACCTCGATTGCGCAGGGATAGGAAGGGAGTGCGATCCTAGTGGAGACTTACTAGGACTCTGGTAGGTTCTTGGTTACGACAAAGGAGTAACTTGAGCGTAGTGGGAGTGAGCTCAGAGTTCAGATGATGGGGGAACGAGAACAAGA
>JBBPRK010001009.1:0-15704 GCA_038093075.1 Boletus patriciae
CCTCCGTTAATCTGCACCCGGACTCGGAGCTAAAGAGAGGTGTCGAATCGAGCATGAAGTCGCTTCCGTCCTCCTTTAACTTCAAGATTGTCTATGTAAGCACCCTTCATTCTAACGAATTTGCCGCCGCCGACCACTTTCATTCTAGTTTAATTCAGAACAATATGATCCCTTGGCCCTCATCAGCAGCTCGCCCTTACACAAGGCGAAACGTTTTGCAAGCTTTTTATCTGGTCCACAGGGCATCTTCCCCAGGAAGGACAGGCACGCACCTTCGCTTCGTTGTTTGACATATGCTGACATCTCGCTCTTCGAACTGAATAGTGGTCGCCTCTTCATAGTAAGTGTTTCTTTCCCGACTGTCGACATGGGTCTACATTTCATATCCAGGGTCAGAGTACCAACCAGACGACGGGCATCGGACTACACATTTCTGCGCCCTTCTTGCCCACTATGGAACGTAGTTCAATAGATTTGGGGTAAGCACGTTACGTACAGGTACTTCGTATACATACCTACTGATTAGCTGGTCAGGAATGGGCAGGTTGCAGGTGTGTATATAAGGAGTCGGCATCTTCCCTTGTCTGATATTCTCGACAGCTTGGAACCATGATGTCCTTCGGGTCGGTGGGTTTCTGGCACGCATAATCTATGAGGAAGAAATGCGCATTGCCACGTGGAAGGAAGAGCTTGCCACGAAAATGGGGTTGTGCACGATGGAGCGTTTCGCTTTTGGCTCTACCGTACCCCATGGCGGGGTGTCGCAGATTCTGCAAGACGCTTTCTTCTCTTGTTGCCACGAGCCGAGGTCGCCGCTTCCGGTCGTGTCTGACGTTGGGATTTCAGATGCGTCGGACCCACAGTTCCGCCAAAGCAACAGGGGCCTGTCATTTCTCAAGAGCTATCGAATACTTCACAAGGAGATCGATCCACGCCAACATTCCCAGATCATCAGCCGATACGACATTCCAATGTTCAAGTTCGGAGACATCGTGCGCGAGTTTGAAACCGGAGTCACGCAGGACGCGATGAACTCGTTCTTTGATTGGTGGGAAGATGTCGCGAGAAATATCCTTCCATCTTTGGAAAATAAAGCTGCGGTAGAGAAATTTTGCAAGCAATTTCCCTTCCGGAGTGTCCTACACTCCAGGCACGGGGTCGAGATTGCGCTCAGGAACATCAAATATTTTACATTCTTCTCATTGCCCGATGACCTTTCACCTCCGGACAACATCTATATCGAAGTGACGGTGGGTGTTCCTCCGCGGATAACGGTACAAACGTGACCCAGGCACAGATATTCGAGACTACATGGGGCGCTCTGTTGCAGAGGATGGAGCTCTTCAACAAGATTGTGGACGGTATTGCAGAGGTATGTGGTGCTCTAAGGCTCAACTCCCTCACGGTCTGAATGCCATACAGATTCGCCCGCATGCGTCGCTGGCTTGGTCTGTTATATCAGCTGCGAACCCGGTCTGTCTGTTGCTCGATCATCGTACAATCACCGGTCGCTGACGATGCTTCATACAGGTGCCCGTAGACCAGAAAATTCGGGACGATCGGGTCATTCGTTTAGCGGGCGCAATGAGCGACATTTTGACGTTCGTTGAGGACGCCGAGCCCTTGAAGGTGATCAAAGAGCACATCGAGACTGTTACGCTTCTGCTTCAGCAGGTGACGGAGTGCGGGCGCTTTATCACCGAATACGCCCAACAAAAGGACTTCTGTCAGTCACCGCCGGGTTCACAGTGGCCACCGCTGATTTCTGTAACTAGGGATTCGGACGGCAAAATACACGATCTCTGATATCGATGGAAGGATCACCGATCACGAGAACAAGTTCCGAGAGCTCAAAACCGCACTCGTGGGGGGAGTTGCAGTGGGGGTGAAATACACCCGTAGGTCTGACGCCTTGGGACTGCAGTCAGACGTTCACGGACTCGGAATATAGCGACCAGGGATGCTGTCGAGTCTTTCGGTTGGGTTCAACTTACATTGCTTGATTGGCTTGAATATGCTTGCTCCCAAGCACGACGGTCTCCCCTAAGCGAGGACTCCGGCCAGGATGTGGGCTACCGTATCCTCCGTGTCCTTGTTCAATTCGCACTCGTGCAAGATATGACGCCAGAGCAGTGGGACCGGGCCGCCGAGCTCATGAAGGACCTAGAATGTATACCCACCAATGTGGGACTGAAGTTGCCAACCGATTCATACTTCGACGTGGCTGACATCTCCGGAGCAGCCTTTCCAGTCGACAGCGAGAATTTTTTCCTAGATATCCCTGAGACTCCCGTCACAGTTGAGACAGGTATTCAGTACAGACAGGTGACTCCGGAACACATCCGGGATGTGTTGGCACGTATCCGCGGGCGTGAGATGACGGAGAGGGAGGACAATGACCTGTTGGAGGTAAGAGTCGATCTGCCCTTTACCCTTTCGGAGCTTGCTTCTACAACAATAAAAGATGGCTTTGCCATCCAGTACGCCCGCTCCTCTGTTCGACTTTGATGAGGTTCGTGATCATTTGACCGTCTGCCTGCTTTTGTGTTGACGTTACTGCAGCCACCGTCTCCGTCGTCCTCTGCCCATATTCATGAGGTTGAGGTACCGCCTCCAACATCGTCCCATGCCATATCGCAGTTTCCGAATCCCCCGCCCGCGGCCTCCCCTCGAGAGGCGTGTCTAGAGAAACACCCTGATGCTGCCGAGTCACTTGAGGGGCCACAAACGAGGACCCGGAAAAGTAAGAAACCCTGGTGGTCGCTTCGATTAGATCGACCCTCCACAAAGTCCCATCGCCCTGCCGATCCTGGACCTAGTTCATGCCCACAGGCGAGCGCGAGTGCTGGAAGCAAGGGACCATCAACGATGGCTGCAGGTCAAAGAGTGAGAGTAAGCATTCTCCTCTTCTTCGTAAACAAACGGTGTGACATGTCGTTTTAGCGAGCGGTGGCAGTACCCTTTGGAAACACACAGGCTCGTGTTTGGTTCCCCGCTCGGCCTACACGACAGCGTAAAAATGTGTCCGAGGCTGCTGACCGCAGCCATCCCAACAAAGCTGTTTCTCATGAAGGACAAAGTTCTACGCCTCCAAAGGAAGCCCACGTGTGCCTTTTCCTGGTGGCGGTAAACCACGTTGTGACAGCTTACTTGCAGACTATTGGCCCCAGCGGTGCCAATGAAGATGGTGTTCATGGCGGACAAGGTTCAGCAAATATCATGGGAGCAGGGCCTGTGTGTCTTTTACTGATGATGGTGGACTACCTCGTGACAATTTTGCTCCTTTAGTCACGACCGGCGAACGGCGCATCTCATGGCGCGCAAAGCTTCGCAAATCCAAAGGAAGCAAACCCCGTGTGTTTTTTTTTGGGTAGACTACGTCGCGACAGCTCACTTCCTGTTAGGCCCGACCAGTCAAGAATGCAACTCAACCCTCAGCCGAGAGGGTCCACGTAACGGTGAGCATCTACTCCTTTGGCTTCCTCGGTGAGACCTGAAAGTGGATCGGCCCATCAGCGAACGTCAGGCAACGCTTTCGTTACGATCAGGTTCCCTGAATGGATGTTGTGTTTTAGCTCAGGTACTGAAGATGGGGTGGATTGATGATCTAGGTGACTCGATGTAGGGAGTCGCCAGTGGATACCATGCTATAAAGCTTGATTCATGAGTCGGGAGTGTATTTGTGTTTGTCCGTCGTAGTGTAAGCCTGAAACTGGCAGGTAGGCTGGTACTAGTAGTCGGACTGTAACTCTTGGCACGTGGGAAGATTTCCAAGGCTCAGTGTAGTAGACACTGCGGGCAGATCACGGTTGTGAGCTGCCGCATTTTCGGACGTCACGTGAATCAATGTCATCAAACAACCCGGGAATGCCCGAGGTGCCAAAGGGCTGTAAGTTCCAAGTTTGGGTTGAGAAAACGCCATTCGTATTGTTAAACCATGCATAAGGAGACTATCTAAACCTTATATTCACAATGAATTCCGTGCATTGACTGTCTGAATGAAAAACTAAGTGACTGTTTGTAGACAGTGCATCTGGTAACCAAGACTTAAATTCATGGAGGCTATCCTTTAAGCTCATTTGCATCCTCAGGGTTTAGTTTGTGCGGGCAATGAGAGGGCCACATTCTTGGGTCGAATTATAGACATGGCAAGGCGATGCGGCGTGGGAATGACGTATCCCACTTTGAACAAATATGTGGCTATGCTCCGAGCGTCTTTGTGGTGTAATTTTTAAACTTGCTGAGAAAATGCGTTGGGTGAAATTTCAAGTTGGATATTTCATTGCTCACTGTTCATACGGCTCTAATTCTTTTTATTTTACTCTCAAAAGATCTCTTCATTTCTGATTGACGTACTTTAAATTTGTTTTGCGAATGCGCACCTGCGCTGGCGCCCACGTGACCAGCGCATTTAGAGCTGGCCGCTGTCAGTCACTGTTCCGCTGTTATCGCTGGTGACTCTATTGCTGATGGCGCTGGATAAAACGACTCGAAGGCCATGGTACGTCGTCCGTCCGTCCGATGTGCGCTGAATGTTCCGTCGACACCTTCTCCGCCCGGATCGATCAGTATGGCCCCGTTTCAACTTTGGACGTGATTTGATGGTGCAATTTCTTGTTGTCGATGAAGCCGAGCAGGAAAGGCATGGAAAAGGCCGAAGATGATCGCCGCCGCCGTTGGTACGTATCACCTCTAGGGCATTTCTGGTCGCTGTAGGAGTCGCCTGGTATGACAATTTCGTCTCCCAGTTTTCTTGGCTCGCTGATCGACTCTGCTCCTGCGCTCGACGATCACGCGTCGTCGCGCTCCTCCCTCTTGTCGCGGGGTTGTTCAACTGGAATGAGAATCGGTGGGGAATGGTGAGGGAGCCTTCCTGGTAAGTCTTCATCGTCTGTTGAGATGCGCTGATGGTCTTCTTTGAGCTTCGTCGCTGATCGCTCGCGCGCCCTCGATCCCCATCTCTCCCTTTCGGTCGACGCCCCCTGTCGCGTCTCCGCACTCTCTACCCCGACCCGCGCGCCTCTGCACGTCCCTCCGACCTCCTGATCGACCTGTGCGTCCGCGTTTTCGTGCGCGATGTGCTCTCTTCGTTCGCTGTCAGTCTCGCCCCCTGGCTCGCCGTTTCGTGTCCGTGCGGTCTTTGTGTCGCTTGGCGGTTCCGTGGGATTCTCTGGTCGACGCGCTTCGTTGCTGCAATTGCCCATTCTCGGTCGTCGATACCCTTCTATCTACGACGGTTCTTTCTGCCGATCTGAAAGCGCTGAAAGGAAGAGGTTGCTATAACGGTCAGTATGGTGTACATACCTGCCTCCGAGTTGCCCGACTCACGCATACGTCTCGTTAGTCGACAAGCAGCAACAATGCAGGAAGTTGGCGGAAGAAACGAGGAGGAGCCGCTACATCGGATCGGAGGTGACCGACTCTGCGACGAGCCTTGTTCGTTCCCCAGCCAACGGCACCACACCTTCTGAGAGCGAATCATCCCGATTCTATTGTGACGCGCTCCAAGTCACCCACGCGGTGCCCTGGGTTGGTGGGAGCCTGCACCTGGCACGTTTCCACCACCCACGATCCCACCTCCAGCTACGACGCCCAGCGTACCAGAGCAGCCCCGGAATGAGTCGGTAACCATCCGTCCTCTGATTTCCCCTTCCACTCCCGAGCCCACCAACAGCGTCCACCCCGTTGGCAACGCGCTGCAAAATTTGAGACGCAAGCTCGTTTCACACATGCCGTCCTCCTCGGAGCTCCCAACGCTGACACCTTCATGGCATGCATGCGCGACCCGCTCGCATGGTCCATACATGTCGTTCAAATGATTTGTACGTACTGGTCCCCCTGTGTCATCTAACAGTTGTGATACGCTCATAGAGGAATACGACAACATGCACTCTTCAACCTTGTGCGTACGCAAGGAATACCTTGTGGCCCGCGGGGTCCGCGACCATCTCGACGGCTTTTTCCCTGGCTGAACATGTACTCCTCAGCTTTTACAAGGGGCGATCGCGGTTGCATGGACTGGTGGGGATCGTGCCACGTTGCGGCACTGCATCAGGTCAGTCCGGTTGATTCCGTCTCTTGCGGCATTTGTGACATGTCAGTACGAGTAGGCGAGCGGACGTCATTGAACACGCTCGAACCGCACGTGCATATTAATTGTGTGACTCCACTATCGACGTCCGGCGGAGCTCCTGAAAGGGAATCTTGCAGTTTTCGCGAGCCAAATTTCCGATTGGACGAGTTGACGAAACAAAGACTCTTTCATCCCACCGTGCCAAATTCCGATTGGACAAATGGACGAAACAAAGATCCTTTCATCCCTCTTGGTATTTAAACCCCCCCTTCTCGTGTCTCTGTCGCAATGGCTCAGATCATCGAATTCCCAGTTGCTCCTCTCCCAGATATGAACCTTCTGGAAACGTAAGTGTTCATTCATTCACTTCACTCCTCGGCCTGCACTAACATATCCTTCGGAAGGGCGAATCCGCTCTTTGCGCTTACCACCGTTACTGTGTCCCGCTCCTGGGGCATGACTGACGCGACCTTCGGGACAATGGATCCCGCAGAAGTCTTACTAATCGCTTCCGACGTCCCCGCTCGTCGTGAGTGTCCTAGTCCTCTCTTTTTTGCATTACTGAATGAGGCATCGTAGCATGGCTTCTTATTCGCTCACCCACCCATTGCGCGGTGATACGTGTTTCTCCGGCGACAATGCCGCAGCTCGACGCCCCGCTGGTAAGTGCGATTCCTCGCGAAACGCCGTAACTAACCTCTTTACAGAAACCGCCCTACATCGCATTTTGTTATCAATCCCGGCCTCACAGGCTGCATTTTCCAAGCCTTGCCGCCTACCTTGCCTTCCGTATTCTCCTACTCACTGGTGGCGAACCTGGCCAGCTTCACAATGGTCCTGAGCTCACCATAGAAAATCTCCTCGAAGCATGGAGTACTTTCATTATTCCTTGCAAATATCCGAATGGTCTTGGCTTCTAATCTAGGATGTACATCGTAAATAGCATCCATACGTCTTATAACTCCTCCATATGTGCTACGATACGTCGTATGTCGCACGTGTCGCACTCAGTTCATATATGTGCTCATCAAAGTAGACCTTGGGCATTGCAAACTCTGTCTCGTTGGTAGCCCCATCTCTTCTTCATAATTCTCCAGCCTGCAAGATTGGCGGTACATAAATTCCTAAAACGACGGCAGACGTCGAACCGCTATCCACATGACGTCCACGCTGATCTGAAACATGAAGGTATGGGAGTGGTGGGCTTTCGTTGGCAGGATTTGGAGTGTCCAAGGGGGATTCCAAACGATCGGCCTTGGAGCGTGTTGCTGAACAGTCTGGGATCGAGTGTGCTGGCTGGCGCAGAGGACCGAGGACCGTTTGTCAGACGGCTAGACAGCGAATGTCAGTAAGACGGTCAAATTAAGAAGAGACTGATACTTCGATACGGAATAGCTTCACCCTCCGTCAGCAAGTGAACCCGATCATGGCCCCCGAGAGAACTCGAAACGAGACTCGCCAGTGTGGCAGCGCGTCGAATCTGTTTCCGCTGTGGTCTTTCCCACCCGTTCGGATGGGTGAGCACGTACTCGATGTGGTTCTCGACCGACTTCCAGAGATTGGTGCCATGCGAGTCTTCGAAGTACTTTTGCATGCAATAGAACTAGTGTAGGACGTCGAGGGCCGATTTTCCAAACGGAATGGGGGGGAGGTCGTCGTCGGCAGTATGGGAGGCGGCTAGATGCTTTGCACGGAGGTGTAGCTTCCACCTAGCGACGTTAGTAATCCATCGCATCAGACCATACGGAGGGTTGAACACGCACCACTCAAGCTCGACCCATTGCTCGTCCTCGGCTTGCTCAGTGATATGATGCTGCAGCGCCTCCGCACCAAACATTTGTTGCAGTCCGCTGCTATTGACATTGTCGAGCGCTCAAGCGCTCGAGAGCCATTGATGACCGAAAGATGTACGACGCACCTGGGCACCCCACAAACCAGCCGTACCATCCGACAAGTCACGATTCTTCTGTAGCAAATTTTCTAAACCATTACGATGACGAAGGCGACTGGAGGTAGTAGGTGCTTGCAGGCCCTCACGCAGGGGCCCCACCGTTCCCTCCAGTCCAATCGGGTCGTCACGCGCCTGGCGAGAGAAGACGTGAAGACGTGGGAGGGTTCGTCACATGACTGCAGAGATTGAAATCATGGATTGGTCGCCAATCGCCAATCGAGGAATGCGGCAGAGTCCCTTTCAGCCCGAGTCCCTTTCAGACGCCAATACACATTGATAAATGGGCCTATTCTCAAACTTCGAGTCCCCACCGTCTCCGCTATGCCCCCGCCTTCGACCTGGCAAGAGATCCTGGCCATGGCGGCTTCCTCCAATCGGAGCAGCGCTCCAGCGACTACTAGTGGAGTAGCTGATGTCGAAATGAATGTCAACGAATCTGAGCCACAGGTATCCTCGGTCCACGATGTCGAAATGAGTGGCTCCGAGTGATCTGACTTACAAGCCATCCGCTTGGGGAAACGGCGCGCTGAAAATATCGATGACCCTAACCCCAAGAAGCCGCGTAGCAACGACACGCTTCCATGGTATGCAACACCTTCTGGCAATACTCTTGCCCAAGTACGTACGGGTGGCTTAAGGCTTCGTCTCGCTTATCTGTACCCCTTACAGACATTGGTTAGATGGGTTGCGTGGGCAAAGCAAACACAACCAGGCTATGAACCGAGTAACGGGACTTTGAATATGTTATCGCAAACCCTGTCTCAGAACGAAATCTACTCCTCGGTTCAGAATGTTCAACACAACATCGCCATGGCAGGAAGGTTAGAAGAGGGGCAACGCAATACCTCGAAGGCACTGACAGTATGTTATTTTCTTTATATATATCATGGAGAATGCCTTTTTGATGGTCGGTCCAGAATCAGACCCTCTCGACGGTGCCTATTACTCCTCCGCGATTGATTGGTGCTGCCGCAAATAGTCCATTCCAAACGGTTGTACGTCAAACCTCTGGATGCTTCGATCACCTGAACATACTTGTCACAGGACTGTGTACCATCTAGTAGCGGTAGATCTCTTCCGAAACAACCTCTTCTGGTTGGGCATGCCCACGCCAGTGGGTCACGAGTAGATCAACGCAACCCGGAGCAGACCCCCCCTGCAGCTACCGTCGTAAGGCGTGTCATGGAGGTTGATGTCACCGTGCTAACTAACGATTGTGCTATCTAGATTGCTCCTGCAGCCCTTGGGACTGAACCTGTGCCAGCCCCACAACCAAACATCGGCGTCTCACCATTGGACAAACATCCGACCCCTCCGAGCCAGACTGAACCTAGACTGCCCAGTCCGAGTCCAGATACCGGAAATCTATCGGAAGGTTTAGTAAGTAGAATCTCATTGGTGGTATAGACGATATTCAACCGCTCAAAGCCATTCTCCAGTCCAGATACAAACAACGGAGATCCAATGGCTCAACTCGCACCTCTTTTATGCCTGCTTTCTTTGGGCTTTTCAAATATGATGCAGACAGTTCAAGGGGAACTCCAGACGATGCGCGCGACGATAGCCACCAGTCAGGGTGAAACATCGGACAGGAATCAGTCTATGAGATGCAGCCACAGGTGTTGTGCACAAAAGCCAACTGCAACGAAGGGCAAAGTCCGTGTCAATATCAATAATGCAGATAGTGGGGACGAGGCAGATGTTGACAGCACCGATGATGACAACAATGACGACCATCTACCGGACGATATCTATGCTCATGACCCAGAAGTTCATAATTTTCGTGTACGTTGATCAACCCTTGTCCGTTATCAGTTGATGATCAAAGGTCAATTTATAGTATCAACTTCGCAAACATGTCTTGCACATGCTGAAGATCTCAGAGACAGGGCTTATTGGACAGGCACCTCTGCCCCCGACCACACAGGAAATATTTGCCTTCAACAGGCGTGTACCAGGTTGCATCGAAGTCACAGTAGAAAATTTTCGTCTAGATCTTCATCGCAAGCGGACCAGTCCCTTCAATCTCGCCGCTCAAGCAGTATTCGCTGACGATTTCCGAACTAAGGTTTTGGAGGAAAAGTGGTATTCGTAGCCGGGCATCCCCGAAAGATTCCTCGATTGTGACTACATCAAATACTATCTTCGTCAACATATGAAGCATTTGAAGAAAATGTATCGTGAGAAGGTCGTTAGTCGTGACTCGCTTCGTACCCAGTCGAGGCTGAAGAAGGCCTCGTGAGGTGGACGTAAATATAGGGTATAGAACTCTGACTTCAGGCTATAAAATTCTAATGTTTTCCTAGTTGTTCAAGGCTCGCATGAAGGGCCTGAAGGCAATGGACGAATTGAAGTACCACAAAGACCTACTGGAGACCATCAAAACTCAGGGTATGAGCTCAGATGAATCCGAAACCGAGAATGGTGGGCGAACCCGGTATGCTATCATTACTCCCTCGTGGAGGAGCGCCGAGCTCTCCGCGTTGTGTCTGCAACTAGATGCCACCTTGCTCATGCAACGTCTGCCTCATATCGGGCATCGTGCTATCAGAGGAAACGTTCCACGTGAACGTTTCCGTCCTGATCCGCCGAGGGTAAACGATTTTGCAGTGGCGCCACCGGGACTTCATTGCAACTGCTACAATCCAGAATGGGTCATGTCTCTCCGCCCCTTCGAGAAGGCTCAATTGAAATTGCTTGACTCTGATTATGATTTCACTGAGGGCCGGTGCACATGAGTTCCGTTTCTGCTTCTCACCTCAACTTGAATGACTCTGACTTACACTTCTCATGTGATCAGTGGACGTGACAGTGACAGGTTAAGCTGATACATATCCCTGAAGCCCAATGCACCGAGGGTCCTATTCGTTCAGACGTATTTGACTATTGTAGAGTACGATTGCAAATCGTGTCTATTAGCAGATCACGAATCTTATCGATAACAGGACGATACGATAAATATATGCCCTATGTATCCCCCATCCACTTACTAGTCCACATATGCCTCCCAGCCACAAAATCTGTCAGTGTATCGCCCATGGTTGTATCAACCGATCTTCGCGAGATCCGGTTACTGGGGCAGAATGTCGTGGTACTCTGCGGCCGGTTCAAACATTCAACCGACATCAGCAGGACGAAGAACTACGGCGATTTACATCTCAGCAACAAGTAGAAGATGTTATCATGTCGGAAACCCTGACGTCTACAGCTCTTCCAGACCCAACAACTACATCACCCCTCATGGCCACCCTGACAGAGCCGCCTGTCTTAACAACCTCGGCACTTTTTTCTCCACTCGTTTCGAGCGCCTCGGGGAGCTGGGTGACCTCGAGCGCGCAATTTCGACCCTCAGGGATGTTGTTGGCCTCACTCCTCACGGTCACCCCGACAAACCTGCTCGTCTCAACAACCTCGGCAACTCCTTGACCACCCGTTTCGAGCGCATCGGGGAGCTAATTGACCTCGAGCGCGCAACTCAGGGATGCTGTTGACCTCGCCCCTCATGGTCACCCTGACAAGCCTGCTCACCTTAACAACCTCGGGACCTCCTTGATCACTCGTTTCAAGCGCCTCGGGGAACTGAGTGACCTCGAGGACGCAATTTCAATGCACAGGGATGCTGTTGACCTTACTCCTCATCGTCACCCTCACAAGCCCGCCTTTCTTAACAACCTCGGCAACTCATTGATCACTTGTTTCGAGCGCTTCGGGAAGCTGAGCGACCTCGAGCTCGCAATTTCAACGCTCAAGGATGCTGTCGGCATCACCCCTCATGGTCACCCTCACAAGCTTGCCCTTCTTAGCAGCCTCGGCAACTCCTTCAAAGCCCGTTTCGAGCGCCTAGGGGAACTGAGTGACCTCGAGGACGCAATTTCAAGGCACAGGGATGCTGTCGATCTCACCCCTCATGCCCACCCCGACAAACCTACTCATCTTAACAGCCTCGGCACCTCCATCAAAGTTCGTTTCGAACGCCTCGGGGAGCTGGGTGACCTCGAGCGCGCGATTTCAATGCTCAAGGATGCTATTGACCTCACTCCCCATGGTCATCCTGAAAAGCCTGCTCGTCTTGACAACCTCGGCACTTCCTTGCTTAGTCGTTTCAAGCATATCGGGGAGTCAAGTGACCTCGAGCACGCCATCTCGAGGTACAGGGATGCTGTTATCCTCACGCCTCATGATCACGTTCACAAGCCCGTCTTTCTGAACAACTTCAGAAATTGCTTGATCACTCGCTTCGAGCGCCTCGGGGAGCTAAGTGACCTCGAGCTCGCAATTTCAACACTCAGGAATGCTGTTGATATCACCCCTCATGGTCATCCTCACAAGCTTGCCCTTCTCAACAGCCTCGGAAACTCTTTCAAAGCCCGTTTTGAGCGCCTCGGGGAGCTCAGTGACCTTGAGGACGCAATTTCGAGGCACATGGATGCTCTTGTCATCACCCCTCATCGTCACCCCCACAACCCTGTCTTTCTTAACAACCTCGGCAACTGCTTAATCACTCGCTTTCAGCGCCTCGGGGAACTGAGTGACCTCGAGCGCGCAATTTCAATGCTCAGGGATGCTGTTGACCTTACTCCTCATGGTCACCCTGACAACATTGCTCGCCTTGACAACCTCGGTGCCTCCTTGGTCACTCGTTTCGAGCGCCTCGGGGAGCTGAGTGACCTCGAGGATGCAATTTCGAGGCACAAAGATGCTGTTGACCTCACTCCCCATGGCCACCACGACAAGCCTGCTCGTCTTAACAACCTTGGCAACTCCTTCAAAGCAACCTTTAGATTGCTCTGGGGCACGCACGAGGTACGGAAACGGTAACATTAGTCAGCATCGGCAAACGCCGGCAAGCGCGACCCCGATGCTGCCACACCCAAGGAAAGGAGGGAAACACTCATTTCTGCAGCGTTTTCGCTGCGGAAAATTTGTATGTAGGACATGTAAATACGTAGAATACATGGCGCGCATGGGCACAATTTTTTTGACCGCAGAAACGCGTCCGACGAGTGTGGATGAATTGATTGATTAGTAAATATGGGTGATGTCGTCAGATCGCGTATCGGAGACGAAACAGCGTGCCCCATGCACGAAAAACGCCATCTGGTTTTCCATGGGGCACGATGATTTTGGCGGAGCACCTGGTTTTTTTGGCGGGCGATCGTGCCCCATGGAAAACTAGACGATTTTTCATGCATGGGGCACGATGGCCGTTTTGGCGATTACTCAATGACGGCACCGGTTCTCGGGCTCGGAGCAGGTAGATTGTCGAGGGTACTATCTAATCTAGGTACCTGTCTCGTCGAT
The DNA here is from genome assembly GCA_038093075.1 of Boletus patriciae. Classification (NCBI taxonomy): domain Eukaryota; kingdom Fungi; phylum Basidiomycota; class Agaricomycetes; order Boletales; family Boletaceae; genus Boletus; species Boletus patriciae. The sequence continues at coordinate 13,326 of JBBPRK010001009.1, forward strand.
TAGCCGACCCGCTGCCTCGTCCGCCGCCCAAAAATCGCCCGACGCTGTCGTCGTCGACGAGCGCGCCCTGTCCGGGGTCGCCACACAGCCGTCGTGCCCCATGGGGCACGCTTACTCAGCATCTCCCGCCAGCCGATCGTGCCCCACGACAACAAAGCTCGTTTCGATCGCCTCGGGGAGCTGAGTGACCTCGAGGATGCAATTTCGGGGCACAGAGATGCCGTTGACCTCACTCCTTGTGGTCACCCTGACAAACCTGCTCGTCTTAACAACCTCGGAACTTCCCTCAAAGCTTGTTTCGAGCACTTCGGGAGGCTGAGTGACCTCGAGCATGCAATTTCGAGGTACATGGATGCTGTTGACCTCACCCCTCACGATCACCCTCACAAGCCTGGCCATCTCAGCAACCTCAGCAGCTCCTTCAAATCTCGTTTCAAGCGCCTTGGGGAGCTGAGTGACCTCGAGCAAGCAATTTCGACCCTCAAAGATGCTGTTGACCTCACCCCTCATGGTCACCCTGACAAGCCTGCTCGTCTTAACAACCTCAGCAACTCCTTCAAAGCTCGTTTCGAGCGCTTCGGGGAGCTGAGTGACCTGGAGAACGCAATTTCGGCACTCAGGGATGTTGTTGACCTCACCCCTCAAGGTCACCCCCACAATCCCGCCTGTCTTAACAACCTCGGAAACTCCTTTTTCACTCGTTTCGAGCGCCTCGGGGAGCTGAGTGACCTCGAGGATGCGATTTCGAGGCACAGGGATGCTGTTGTCCTCACTCCTCGTGGTCACCCCGACAAACCTGCTTGTCTTAACAGCCTTGGCACCTCCGTCAGAGTTCGTTTCGAACGCCTCGGGGAGCCGAGTGATCTCGAACGCGCAATTGCGACACTTCTTTATTCACTCGTTTCAAGCACCTCGGGGAGCTGAGTGACCTTGAGGACGCAATTTCGATGCACAAGGATGCTGTTGCCCTCACTACTCATGGTCACCCTGAAAAACCCGCTCGTCTTCACAACCTCGGCAACTGCTTGATCACTCGTTTCCAGCGCCTCGGGGAGCTGAGTGACCTCGAGCGCGCAATTTCAATGCTCAGGGATGCTGTCAACCTCACCCCTCGTGGTCACTCTCACAAGCCTGCCCTTCTCAACAGCCTGGGCAACTCCTTCTTCACTCGTTTCAAGAGCCTCGGGAGGCTGAGTGACCTCGAGCACGCAATTTCGAGGTACAGGGATGTTGTTGCCCTCACTCCACACGGTAACCCCCACAAGCCCGGCTATCTTAACAACCTTGGTAACTCCCTCGTTACTCGTTATGAGCACCTCGGGGAGCCCAGTAACCTCAAACAAGCAATTCTCCTGTATTTGCACGCTGCTTCCGCCCCCATCGGTCCCATTAGGGTTCGATTTCGTGCATCACAGAATTGGATATCATGTGCTCGGCGTATACACCATTACTCTCTCCTCCATGCATATTCTATTGCCATTAGCCTCCTTCCTGAACTCGCATGGATTGGCCTCTCTCTTACACGCCGTTACAATGAACTTACGCGAGGTGCCACTGTAGTACGGGAGGCTGCCGCTACGGCTTTGGCCTCTGGCCTCCCTGAAACCGCTGTGGAATGGCTTGAGCAAGGACGATCGATCGTTTGGGGAGAGCTGTTTCAACTTCGCAACACTTATGAGCAGTTGTCGTCTGCCCATCCAGGTCATTGCCGTAGGCTTCGGGAACTATCCGCCGCATTAGAGCATGCTAGTACCACTCACGAAAAAACCTTGTCCGCACTCGTAGAGCAGGCTCGAAGTGCAACGCATCGTATGACAGAGTCTTTGCAACAAGAGGCTGACCAACACCGTACGCTCGCGATCGAACGAGATAAACTGCTCCAGGAGATTAGAGGCTTTCCTGGTTTCGAGCAATTCCTTCGCTACAAAGACTTCTGCCAGCTCCGCGCTTCAGCACATTCCGGACCGGTAGTCATACTCAATGCTGCAGAAAGCCGCTGTGATGCGTTGATTGTTCTTGCTGATGTCAATCATGCAATACATGTGCCGCTCCCCGATTTCACTTTCCAGAGATCCGCGGGTCTTCAGAAGATGCTGGAGAAGTTGCTTGATCCTGCTCGTGTTATACGCTGTGAGGACAGGGAGGGAGAACGTGCAAAACGGGGGTGGGTTGACTGGGGGCCTCTCTTATCTACCTTGTGGAACGGCGTCGTCAAACCAATCCTGAATGCCTTGGCTTTCATCAGCAAAAGTGCAAACCACCTAGCACGACCTAGCAGGTCTAGCCATAGACTGGTTAGACCATGCTAGATCTGCTAGACCAGAGTCTATCACCAGGACACCCTGTCAGTGACCGAACCGACAACCTAGCGCCAGGCCA
>JBBPRK010001010.1:0-15698 GCA_038093075.1 Boletus patriciae
TGAGCGGGCGCTGTTTTACATTCCTATACATCCAGTGTACATACTCGTCGTACAACACTGATCAACGCGGACCTATCTATCTACCGACTGGCGTGCGCATGTACATCCCTTAGTCATCGACCTGGGTCTGCTGAACGAGTTGGGCTGCACGAGGAGACTTCGGCGTGATGCAGAACGGGTACGGCTTCGGGTGACTATCGTGATAGCCGTCAGTAGCGTCAGAACCCCCGAGAACGTCGCACACCCACATGATAACACCGGGCGTATACTCAGGCACCACGTCGACCTCGCGACCTCGTTCGTCCCTTGCCTTGTTGACGTCGAACACCGCCAAGACGGACACCATGGCTATCCAGACGGACGCCTCCGCCAGATACTTTCCAACACAGATCCTGTGCGTCGCGCGTCATCACGACGTGCTTGGTTTCGTCTCGTATAGCTCACCTCCGTCCAAAGCCAAATTGTTGCTCAGCGATATCGTCGGTGAGACGACCGTTGGCGTCGATGTACCTTTCAGGCATGAACCGCATCGGATCGGGATACTTGTGTTCGTTGTGTGTCATCGACCTAGTGTGATGGCGCTTAGCCAAGCGGCGCACACGTCACGACGTACATGCGTTGACGCACCAGATGTTTGCAAAGACGATCGTGTCTGGCACTCGTATTAGCGAAATGCATGACTTAACAACATGAACGCACGTCCCGACCTTTTGGAATGAAATAGCCTTCGTACACGTCATGCCCCGTCGTCATGTGTGGTACGCCTGCAACGCACCCCCCATCATCCCTGTCAGCAATCAAATCGAGGCACGAAGCGGGACACCCAACCAAGCGGCGTGACCTGGCACCACCGGAGCACTTCCCGGTAAGTCGCTTCGAGGTAGACCATCGACGCGCGATCAGAAAAGTCGGGCATCCTGCTTCCTCCCGTTACGCGATCGATTTCTGCTTGCGCCTTCTTTTGTACGTCTGGGAACATGACCATGGCCATCATAAAGGCAGAGAGCGCAGAAGACGACTAGATGGTCATGAGCATCCAGACAAGCACCGAAACCACATGCCGGCTCACCGTTTCGACCGCAGCTTCAAGGATCCAGGGGTAGAAAGTGAAAGGTCATACCTACCCGAGAGAATCGCGATGTTTGTACTCACCAGCATAAGTAGTTCCCGCGACAGACTTGATGACGACCTCTTCCTCATTGTTCTCGAGCATCTCGGAAACCATCGAATGCGGCGCGATCCCATCCGCCATCTGCTTTCGAACGAAATTAAAAGGCAAATCTCGCAACTCGCGCGTCAGCTTCCTGCATATCTTGGCGTATTGTTTGAATCCAGCGCCAGGGAACCACTCGGGCAAGTGTTGTACTTTTTGTTTTCGTCCCAGGCTCGCGTCAGCGTTCCAGACGAAAAAAAGGCAACGTAGGACGTACGGACGGGGAACGTGTTCACCAGTGCAGCACCAGGGAAGAAGCAGTTGGTCAACATCTCGCTCGCGCGGTCCGCGATCGACGCGAACAAGTCGTTCCGCGGCGCCATCTCATATCCATACACGACCGTCATGATCGTCGACGCGGTGAACCTATCCGATGCTCGTCAGAAACCAGACGAGACGCGTGGGAGCGGACGTCTTACGTTCGAAGGTGGGCCTCCATGTCGGCGGGTACGTGCAAGATGTTCTTGACGAGCTGTTGAACCCTGTTCAGTTGGATATCACGGTAACTAAGCATGGCGGTCTGGTTCAGCGCGTGGTGCATCGCCTTTCGGTGCTTGCGCCAGGATGCCCCGTATGGGATGAACCCGACGTTGAACTCCCATCCCATCCTAAGCATCAGTCAGCGCCCAGGATGACCCGCTCGTCTCACGAGCAGCTCACAAAGTGACCATAGGAACTTGCGGTCGATCTGAGTAGTTCTGGGATCGCTTATCCAGCAGGTCCTCGGCAACCTTTTCAGAGTTGATGACCAGAATCTTTTGGCCAAAGATCTCGAGGTATAAGAGATCACCTGGTGTGCGCGTGAACGGCGAGATCCGCATCACTGGAAGAAAGCGAGCACCTACCATATTTCTTGCTCCATTCGGCATACGTCAACCATTGTGCCCCTAGGTCTTTGATTCCAAACAAGTTTCCAACGATCGGGAGCCGCGGAGGACCAGGGGGTAGCGGCAAGCTTGCTGGATTGTCTCTCCTCTTCTTAATGAAATTCCTCGCTGAGAAGACAGCTAGGATTAGGATCGGGATTGCTGTGGTGAGATGGAACATATTATCGAGCAGGAGTGGCCTGGACCAAGGCGACACCGTGGCCCACGGGTCTATATAGCGAGGCATATGACGAGAGAAGACTAGGCATCGTTAGCCATTCATGTCCGTGTCTCAGCTTGCCGAGGTTATCGTGCTGGAGAGGTGAGACATTAAACCTGCATTGCGTTACGTTACACAGCACACCGCCCTGAACCGTGTCCAAAAAGTAACACGGTGAATGAAACATCCAGAACCCGGCGCAGAAATACATAGACAGCAATAACGATACTATACAAAGATGCAGGTGAGCGTATACAACCGTCTAAGACACTATCAAGTATGGGACGACACCGCAGGACCCAGCACGCCACCGTACACCCTTTTCGTAAAGCGATCGCCGTCATCCCACGAGCGCGGACGCTTGCGCCCATTGAAGGTTTGGGGAAGAACGAAATACCGCTCGATTGGGGGTCTCTTTGGCAGGCTTGGCTGGGTGGAGAAGGCACCGGATGTGGGACTGGTTGGGTTGGAGTGGACAAGTGACTCCATTGTCATGGCTGGGGAGCCAGGATCCTTGAATCTCTTTTTGTACTAGATTGCGTACGTCAGATATCAGAGCTCTTTATATAAGGAGTGAAACTTACAGTTTCTAGCTCCGGTTTTCCCCGCCACCTCGCGACAGCCTCACAGAAACGGACTGCAGCTCGTTCAACAGGTTCGGCGGGGTAATGCCACGCCAAATCTTCCATGTGCGTCGACAGATCGGGGGTCAACGATGGAATGGCGTAGAACTAAGGCTCAGATTATCAATCTGACTGGGTCAAAGCTAGAAACACTTACCCTCCGTAATCGTTCCTTCATTTCAGCCGCAAATTCAACCTCTGCACTCTCCATGCGTGGTGTGACGCCACTGGTTATGGCGCTCAATGATGGGAACATAATTTGTGCTGCTTCGGTTAATGTAGGAAGATCATCCGGATCAAACCACTCGAATACCACGTCGACCTCGTCTTCATCGCTGTGGGATAGATCGTCTGACATTCCCAGTCCGACCGAAAGTAGACATGAAGCGGCAGCAGGTCCCCTCCAACCACCAGTGAGATACCCTTCCAAAGCAGCTCGAGTAAGAAGACCCGCAAATAGCATGTACCACTCTCTGGATGGCCGCAGGGGACTCGCTTCGCTCTCCGATTGTGCTTTTCGACTGTGTATCGGGGAAAGTGGGGGTACCGGAGATGTAGAAGGTATCCCGTCATTTCTCTCTGCCTGGAAATCGCGTTCATACTCGTCATCCACAAGTTCCTGGCCAAGCTCCATCGCGACCAGTGCCGACAAGCGTAGAAATCGAGGAATCAGTTCTGAAAGGCGAGTATTTCCAGCGCCCGAACCCGCATAAGTGACGTCTTCTGCATCCTGTTGAAACCACTTGGACTTCCTGCGCAACACGCTACCGTTGATCCCAGGATGAGCAAGCCCGGAACCGATACCACTGCCATCCTGCCAACCAGTGACGCCGCCGCCGCTACCGCCCATGCTCATCCCTGACCCGATTTTGGGAGGACGCGAAGTCGTCTCACCTCCCCAGGCCCCAGCTCTTCCCTTTGCTGGTCCACCTGGTACTTTCATAAGTTGTCTTGCCTCGACACAGATCTCGCATCCAGTATGCAGGTGCCTTGGGCAACGCAAAGCAGGTGGGGAGTTCGCTGTTGAGGGGTCTGCGCCATCCATATACAACGCACGAACTCTGTCGTTCCAAATAGCTTGAGATCCCGGTTGCTTCGGTAAACGTTAGTTTTCTGTAGGGCGCAAGACGAATAGCAACGTACAACAATCCGTTGTCCTTGCACACCAGAGACGGGCATTGTCGAAGGAAATGGGTATTGCTGTCCTCCGGAGGCTCCAGATATGGACGCAAGCAACATGAGCGATGGTGGGAGCACGCCGGTAACTCCTCCGGACGATTGGCTTGTGCTGATGGAAGGTGGTGACAGGTTATGAAGCACGGGGGAACCGTCTGAGGACACAGATCCTGCGGATCCCCTATCTGAATAAGAGTTGGAAACGACGATCGGGGGTGGGTGATGGTGGTGTCGATATGGCGCTACGGGTGCTTGACGAGCGAATAGATCGTTGACGACGGTGCCAAGAGCAAGACGCAAACGAACCCCGTTTGGCAATGTATGTGGGTGGGACGCTTTTGGCGGTTGAGATTCACGGCGCTTGGGCGAGCCTGGAGGAGATTGCAATTCATCACCAATGGCAGGAATGGGGTGCAGAGGTGGCGGTTGATCAAGCATGGAGGTGACGACCTTTTCAAGGGCAATAGCGCGTAGTCTGAGACTCCTTGCCAGAGCGAAATCTTGTTTCTGCATCCTGGCGTCCTCGTCTTCGTGATGGGTGTCTCCATGCCCCGCCGCTCTGGTTTTCAGCTGATCGATGTCCTCGCCGCCACTTGAGACCTCGTCTTCTTCGTCGTACTGCTCCGGTCGTTCTCGGAGGCGAAAATGGGACGAGGATGGGCCCCCGGAGCGATCTGTCATGCCAAGTTCTGCTCGGGCCTGGGCAAATCTTGTGCGCGCGTGTACCCAGAGCATATGATCGATGATGAGCGTCCTCGTGGATTTTTCGCGAGGCGGAATGGAGTGCAAATGGTGAGCATGCTTGTGCGCCGGTGGCTTGAATGACCTTGGGGCAGCTGGTGCGGACGGTGACGGCTGGGCTTGTGGGGCCCTTGATGTGGGCTGTGCTGGCGGGAAGACAGGAAAGGGTGTTGGGGTTGGAAAGACGGGGAGATGGAGGGAGGCGTAGGACATGGCCCTGCACGGCTCCTCTTCCGGTTTATCTTCGTACAGCTGCGACCTTGGCAAACGCAACCGATGACACTTGGAGATATCCTCGAAAAGTGACTATTCGGGATACGCGAATACGAACAGGACCTTGTAGCCGAGACGTGAGCTATAACGCAGAGTCGGAAATGGAAAGGGTGAGCGAGTGTACCAACCTCCGGTGTTATATGAGGTGCCATACCCACCCAATCCAAATCAGGTATGTAACGATAAGCAGGCCAAGAACGTCACCAGTCACTAGACACTCGTGATGATGGATTGTACGGCGGTCACTGATTTCGGACTCATGCATTAATGTGTTGAAAAGTACATCCAGTCTCTCGCTAATCAAATGTCTTCCCACCCGGAACGAAGATAAGACAAGGGTGGGCGATCAAACAAGGTCCGCAAACTGAACACTGGGCTGAGACCCAAAATCGAAAATAGAATATACGTTTTGCAAGAAGACGTCCCCAATGATTGTAAACCCTGTCAACGCGAATGAGCTTCAAATTGCAACAGCACACCGGAGGGAACATACCAAAGTCGAATATACCCAGGCCAGCAACGCAATCCTTCGACCCAGGCTCGGCAGGACCGAAATTCCATGTTGCAGGAGCCACCGGAAACTTTCTCCCTTCAAATGTGAGTGTCGGTGCCGTCGAATTGATGATATCGCATGGAACTGCAGGATGTCTAACGAAATGATTCCACGTAGACATATAGAAGCGACGCACCCGTACATACGCCGTCAGGCCGGCATCTTGCACCGGGAATGACTGAAAAGTAGTTCGTTGCGATGTCTTCGTCCGTCAGGATAAGCGTGGTGCCGGTATCGATGATTGCAGGTATATTGGTGCTCCCAATAACTTGCTGGCCGAGTCGACTGAGCGCTCCCAACACAACTTGCCAGTAGCCCTCCAGCGTCACTGGGACAGACACGCGTGTGTCATTCTTGAACGCAGTGTAGTTCGCGTCACCAATGATCAATTCGCTTTCTCCAGCCTTGGTGGAAAACTTGAAGCTGAAGAACGGTAGAGGTAGTTGACGGCTTTCGTTCAAGTTCTGCATCAGCGTTTGCGCATGAAGGGCCGAGATATTCTTGAATCCTAAGCCGGCAATACCGTCTGGAGAGAAAAAACTGGCCCAAAATGCCGGCGACGTCAAGTATGCACTAGCAAGCCTTTGATTCGGGACCTAGTGGGTTAGGTTAGTCAACGTCTGAACACCAGTGAATGATGTCTACCTGGTATGTGGCAACGCCAACTCTGTCTTCGTACTGAAATCCGGCAGCACCTCCCGAACCGTATGCCACGAAAAAGGGACGGGCGATGTTCTTAGATGCGCTCGACTGAGAAGCGTCGTACTTGTGATGTCCCATACAGTTGACCAGACAGTGTTTGTCGGGCACGACTAAACGAAAAAGATAAACCCAACCTTGCTAATTCAAGAAACGAGACACTCACCCAGGTCAGAGCTACCCGTATCGAAATCCACTTATTGAAGGTAAAAAGATCAGGAAGACGATCCAGATGCGATGGACGATGTCTCACCCGTGAAGTCCTGAGGTGGCGTTCCGATTGAGAGGGCACCGTACCACAGGTCTGCCTCTTGATTGCGAAGATCAACGGTTCCGCTGCTTGCGCGTTTTGATGGGCCGGTCGAGGAGGATCTCGACCGCGCATCGAGTGGGTGGCGCGATCCCGTATTCCGCTCGTATGCCGCCAGGGTATTCGCGTACTTCCTAAACGTTGCACGGGAAATTAAGCAAAAAGAATAACGACGGAACAGAAAACACACTCGTGAGCGTAACTGATGAGGTTCGCAACTCTTTCTGCACCTGATAACCGTTCGCTCGTGGCCGACCGGACTGACAGGGGGTCCCTTGCGTTGCTCGAACGGCGCTGCAAAGGGACCCGGAGAGCTCGGTTTGAGATGGCAGGTATCGCACCCGCAAGCATCGCAAGCGACAGGACGGTCCAGAGACGTGGAGCGGACTTCATCTTAGGGAAGAATGATGAATCAATGAAGGGTTGAACGTACTTGGGGAAGCACCACAATGGGGTTTATATACCTAGCGAATGGGTGTGAGGCTGACCATGAGCGTCATTGGACGGTAGGATGAGGCTGACAGACACCGTTCCGCCACCTCGGCGGCTGGCAGTGTAGGAAGAGGTTATTCTGAGTATCTGCAATGTCAGTCTATGAGCCCACTGTAGCGGTTCAGCACAGACCCCGAATGGCTCCTAGAATCGTTGCATAGCGAACAGGCAAATCGGTAAAAGATAAGCACCATGCAACTCCGGAGCTGTCGCGCAACAACCAATAACTCCGGCCGCTGCATTGCAAGTAAGACATTCGACAAGGTGCATGGGATTAACGTGCCCTGTCAAAGGTACAACCACACCACCCCAGGCTATTAGTGCGATGCTCCGGGATCCGACGACGCCAGCTTCCTCGCTACCCTGGATCAATCTGCCGGTCTAGGAATTTTGTCAGACCGTTCTGAGGAAAACCTGGGGCTACCGGAACCCGCCCTTCAGGCAGACGGAATTCCGGAGGGTAGTGTTTGGTGATATTTCCTGCACTCGAGGCACTAAGCAGCTCAAAGTGTGCTCGCCGGGCGGGGCGGGGAACTCCGTGATTTCTATGCTCTGATACTTACCCATTGCATAGGAAGAACTTGAGATCCCATCTGTTATTGTTATTGCTTGACGACTCTACCACAGCCATTTGAGGGCTGTGATTGGAGGACGCCGGAGATTCAGGGTCGCCTGCTGCGCTGAGTGATCGAGGTTATTCTGACTTTGATTTCTTCACAGCCACTTGAAGGATCCATCATTCTACTACGTTTTGTCTCCATCTCTCCAGCAGTGGTGGGAAGGAGCCTGGTTCAAAACTGGTATGTAGACTGCGTCGGCTAATGGCGCCGTAGATGTGGCTGTCGCGGAGCCGAGTCGAGGCCCAAGGGTTCCGTTGCCCCGAGACGTTCAAGTTGTGGAACTTTTCGCATGCAAGAATTACAATACTAGAAATTACGAAAAGCAAAAGGACGATAGCCACCATTGACTTATCTTGATACCAATCCGAGATGAATGGTCACTACAAGCCCACACGAGAACCCTCGCCCACTGGGACAGTGTTACTTCCCGACGGGCAGCCGCCGGCATCAGCTGCATCGCGTGCCGCCATCAGAGATGTCAATGGTTACGAAGGAGTACCTCCCGCTTATACAATGTTGGTCTCCCCTGTAGAAAAGTCGAGTCCTTCTGTTCCCATCTGCTGCACCTACGATTGTCTCTTAGCACGCACCCATCAAGATCATGTCTTCTGAGCTGACTAGCCTTCGGCAGAATGGCTATCTGACCCGTATGTTCATCCTCGCTCATGGAAGATCAATATCACAACCTGATCGCAGTTGCTATCATTACTGCTGTAGGATACGATTATGGTGAGTGATGGGTTCTGTTCTAATTTGATGTACCAACTTCTACATTGTTAGTCCTTACATTTTCGAGTGAGGTATAATGCAACATACTCCCATGTACAACGTTCCCTTACTGATAATTCGTGTAGATAGACTATATCTGGGTGAGCAGACTCCTTTTTGTCAAGGTGACGCGTTCCTGATATGACCATAGATCAAGCCCTGGACTTGGGTGTCAACGCTATTCATTCTCGTGTGTATCGAGTTTCTTGTCACGACCTGCAGTAACTTATTAGCAATCTGATAGGTTCGTTATTTCGGACTTTACCATCTCTTGTAAGTGTATGGTTGTTGTAAGTCATGCTAACTCCAACCGGTTCATCAGAATTGCTTCCCTCGGTGTGTCTGGCATTTCAAATGTGAGGTTGATCGAATTGTGACCCCGCCCCAAGTGGGAAGCAGCTTCCTTCCTAGCCCTGCCAATGTATGTTTCCTCAGACCCCGCGACTAACGAGTGTACTGAAGTGCACACCCATAGATGTGTGTATTATCCTACCCCTGTCATGGCTTCCCAGCACAGCTGATGTCCACCAAATAGTTGTGAGCACACTTACCCAAAGCTTTCCCTGTCTATCCTATTCGCGAATGCTTCCAAGGTAAAATAATCGTCGCCATCAGAGGATGGGCATTCCTTTTGTTTCTTGGTGCAGCCGATCGTGAGTTATTGTGTAGCTCACTCTGAAAAGCAAACTCTGATTGTAACTACAGTCGTGATGATCCTCCGCATATGGGCAATGTATAATCGATCGAGGCTAATCCTCGGCATTCTCCTTACCACCTTTTCCCTGGAGATTATCTCCCTCATCCTCATTGCTGCCATCCAAAGCGATGTGAAGAATCTGTCGGGTATGTCCGGTTAAATAAATGGTACACTATACTAATCTAGCTGCCCACTACCACCCCACTTGCTGGCCATTGCAAAGCGGTCACAATCCGGATACTTGACTCCACGATTTGCGCAGTGGCCGCTACCTCATCCGTTTGGGTGAAAGTAACCTCCATTTTACAAATCACGCATGGTACAGTGATGTTCATCCTCGCGATTGTCAAGTTCGTGCGAGGGTCACTTCAGATGCACCGCGTGACCAGGAAGTGGCAGTTCAGCCACTACGTGAACTTGCTCGTCAGGCAGGGCATCCTCTACTATCTTGTGTACGTCCTGTCTCATCCTTTCCCTCCGTGTCCTCCGCTGTCACCCAAGCTTGCAAATAGACTTATTACCAACCGAACTAACTTTCTATTATAGCGTCCTTCTGTTCAGCCTCGTTAACGAATTGGGCTCGGGAAAGCTTTCATCGGGAGGATGGTGGCCAATGGTGCTCACTGTCATGCGATATGTGCCCATATTTACTCTAACCCCTCGATTCATCATGAGCCTGCGGGAGTTGTACGCGCGTGATGTTCGGGGCAGACGTGGGGGCGGGATCGACACTGGGTTCGGCTTGTCGTCATCCAGCTACGGCGCTGGCAGGATGGCAGCCATGATCGCGGATCTAGATGGGTTGGAGGACGCCGAGGAGATACCGATGGAGGTTAGGACGACCCTGGCAGTGTAGGTAGACAGAATAGTGACTCCGAGTGGTCGAATTCGATCTGGTCAGTGAGCAAGGGCCCAAGGGGATGAAGGTTGCTCGCGCGGATGGCTTCGCAGATGGCTTCTCGTCGTGCCTCTCAAACTTCAGTTCGTCGTGTGAAAGCGTGAACAATTCTGACAGGGGACGGTTGAAGATACACTCTAATTGTTCCTTCGATTAGGATCACCCAAAACGATAAGCCTATTGCCCCCCCGAAGGGGTTGATGATCACAGTGCGGAAGCATAACGACGTTGTGGCAAGCGATAAGCACCGAACGACACTGGCACCTGGTTTGAACGCTCGTGGACGGATAGCTAGAAGTAATTTGTCTTCGCACCAGGCTCTGTGGTTCTACAAGGATACAGACACGATTCCCGGGACGTTTCCCGTTCAAGCTTGAAATACTCGTGGTGTACAGTTTTACTCGGCTGTACATGTGCCGAAACCACTGCCGTCCGAAGGCGGCGTAAGTCACTCGCCGATCAAACAAACTATGCTCAACAAAGTAGACAACAATCGTACGATCAGGCTGATTGAAACCACACAGTTCTGCCAGACCTCTCAATGAATACCCGTTGTGAGCAACAACGCAGACTGCTGCCCGCTTGGCTGACCGTGCCTGTGAGAGGGTTGGAACACAATGACGATGTTACCTCCCGCATAAACCATCCGAAACAATGCATATAATGAACGATGAGATAGGACCCTAGACATCATGATGGTGGTTTAGGTATAGCCGGAACACCTCTAAGAACGAACCAAATGCGACGTCTCCAGTGAGAAGTAGTGTGGATGATCTTTTCAATCGCATCTTCGTCGTGGTCTACCACCCGAGAGCGTAGTTTCCAACGACTTAGACTGCGGCGAATTTTGTCGAACCGAGCGACAACCTCATCCATCGTAGGTCGTTTGGAAGGATCTGACTGAATCATATCAGCCACCAGAGGCCTCATGAAGTTAAAACCCTTCTTAGTCTGTTCAACTTTGAGCGCTGAACTGATAACAGGGTCTAGATATAACTAACCTGGATGAAATCCTTCATGATGGCATTCCCGATGTAGAAGACGTCAGTAGGAAACGGATTACAGGGTTGGTTTGAATTTTGAAATTCTGGCACCTCCTTGTCGCCACCCCAGATGGGCAGTTCTCTGGGGTCAGGCTCCGATGGGTCATACTTGCGAGAGATCCCAAAATCAATGATGTAGTATTTAGGGGGTTGTTGAGTACGCGTAAAATGTATCGCGGGGCCATTGTAAGCCCTCGTCATGTGAGTTTCCATCGGGTGGAAGGATTCTGGATACATTGAACTTGGATCGAGCATCAAATTCCTGTTCATACAGTCACTAATATGGGTTCAGCAAGGGTCAGACGATTCTGTATTTCGGCGCACCGATGAGCAACGCGGTGTTTGTGCATGAAGCGCAATCCCTATCAATCGAGGTCAGGTCGTGTAGACTGAATGACAGGTTTTTGTTCGCCCCACCTCAAATAACTGCTGAAAACATTCCACCGCTTCCCCGAACGTGTCAAACGGCGGGTCAGCATAACAGCGGAGCAGTGGCATGACGATAATGACGGTTTCGTTATCATCCAGCGAAAGGATCTCATAGAAAGGAATGCAATGATTCTCTGGATGAGAAGCAAGACTCCCCGACGAAAAATACAATCCAATGTCAACCTCATAAGGGTGTATTGATTTCTTAATCCTTTTCAAGGCGACGCATCTACCGTCTGAGAGGCGGGTGGCATCGATGATGTGTCCTACCTTGGTAACGGAGGAGTGAGAAATAACGGCAGACCATCGAAAACCGAATATACCTCCAGACTCAGTGAGTCCTCATGCTCAAACCAAACCCGGCCAGATGTATTCCAGGATGGAACCCAACCAGGAGCATAACGTGGGCGGAGAAGGTAACCTCGACCCTTCAACCACTCAAAGTTGTTGGACCACCAGATCTCTCTGTTGTCCCGCGTTTCAGGAGGATGTCGCTGAGTTGTTCCGAAGGTAGTGAGTTCCTTCTGTATACGCTGCGCCTTCTTCCTTTCTGCTTCTTCCTGTGCTGGTGTCCGATTTCCGCTCGTCATGGACGCTGAACGCATGCAAGTTCAACATGCCGAAGCTTACAGCATGCCTGTTCCTTGCTAAATAGAGTACTTATCCGGCGGATAAACATGGATAAACACGCGCCCACTTTCTTATCGCCGACTTCGCGGGAATCCAAACCTTAAGGCGGGGGTTACTTCCGAGCAACTTCCGAGTTGTGTTTCTCAGCGCACACGTTCAGAGATTGCAAACATTAGCTAGGATTGAGCTGGAGCCCATGCTCAACAAAATTCGTTCTGGCCAGCAACGCTCGAATCACTTTTTGGCCGACCCGCCTCACGAGGCCCATCAGCCTGTTGTGCTAATAAATGGAAACCGCTTTTGGGAGACAAGAGGTCGCACTGGTTTACCTGCTTGGTCAAGTGGTATATAACCCTGGCAGAATTGGTTTCCACGACCAAACGATTCATATCCCGTCCCCACTAGCACTCCCAGTCCGTGGGCTATGAGCTCTTCACTTTACCAGACCGTCGTCGTCCCTGTCGCTCTTGGCGAAGCCTCCAGCTTCAATCGAGCGATCTTCCCTTTGTCGTCGTATCGAAAAGGGGACAGTCTTACCCGCGGTGATCTCTTTCTAGATGCGACTCTTAACGAAATGCTCAAGATCACTAAGATCGGCTCCAATCCTCAGCAATGGGAAGAGATCGTTACTACTACAAAGGTCAAATATGATCGGTAAGACGTCCGAGAACGACTTTTCATACCAACGACTCTCATATGAATGTTAGGCTAATGCTGCAGAAGGCGGAGCTTGAACAACGTCCCAGATCGAAGAACCCTGTGAAAGCGTTCGCGAACTATCGTGCCGCTCGAATGTTCCTTGTTGCTAGCAAGTCTCTCTACCTTGCAACGAAGGTAATAAAACATGCTATCGATGATACAGCTTGCAATGTAATGTTTCCCGCAGAGTCGATCTGAAGAGATGGTGAGATCAATAGGGAGAAGCTTGTTATCAATCCCAGGAGAAGATGTACAACAAGTGGACAGTATGTCTGGGCCTGCCGTGCCGTAGTGCTTGTGCAGTCTCGAATACCCTCCGTTTGCCAGGCGATGTACCTCCCGATGCAAATCTAACAGGGATAGCAGTCAGGCTTGATCGTCCTTTGGATGATACTACAAGGCAACAGATATTAGACGCTGCCAACACTATTGCCTCTTTCTCTGGCCGGTTCGAAGGTGATCAGACGATGTCTGGTGAGGATCTTGAGAGAAGTCTCGCAATGATGACTTATACCCTATGTCTTCCAGATACGAGTACCATTCTCAGCAACGAATACTTTCTGGCCTCAGAATCACTGACATCCCTCGTCAGTAGTGCTACAGAAGAGACAACCGATGACACCATCTTACCTCCGCCGCCGTCATCGCCAACAATTGTTCAGAATTACTATAATTTCTATGGTTCTATTTACTCGCCGCACTCAAATGTCCATGGACCAACAGCTCAGGTTGGCGGGGATCGTAACAGTGGTTGTTAGTCTGATTTATAACTCGCCACGTTACGCCACTGACACGCATATTCAGCTGTAATCCATACCATCACACCTCCGAACGCTACTTCAGCCTCCTAGTCCCTTGAAGTGTATCATAATTTAGCTTGCAAATCATATATAAATGGACTCTTCTAGAGCCAAATGTTCATCTGGACAGCTCGCTCGGCCAGCCTGGGAAGCATGGCGACCTAGAATTTCACTTGGGTCCTATATAAACCTAGGTCCTCAGAGGCCCGGGGTCCAAATCGATGTTCTTATACACAACATTAGTTCCACTGTTTCGCAACAAAGGATCTCATAGGCGCGGATTGTGTAGAGCCATCTCCAAGCAGTCTAATTGATTCTCGGTCGAATTCTTCTGCTCGCCGTGTGAACAATTCAGTCACCATGTCAATGGGACATGCAACCCTCGCGCGCGTATGGACAACCCGACCTCACGGTTTTTCCATCCCACTCAAATCTGGAGGGGAAACATGGCTGTCACAATGCGGGAAGAACTCGAGAATCTACAGTATTACTGCTCGACGACTCCACAAGCCATTTGAGAGCTGTGAGATTGGCAGACAGTTAGCAACAAAAAGGGTCGCCTGTTGCGCTGAGCGATCGAGGATTGTTGTTCTGTGTTTCAATTTCTTCGCAGCCACTCGGAAGATTCCACTACGTCCTCCGAGTCCTCGATCAGTACTAGTGGTGGGAGCCTGGTTCAAACCTGGTACTATGTAGGCTACGTCGGCTAATGACGGGCATCAGTCGATTAATGCAGCTCGGACCCCAGATTGATGGACAGATGCGGCTTTCGCGGAGCCAAGTCAAGGCCCTGGACCAAGGTTCCCAAGACGTTGTAGAAGTGAGCCACCATCTTTCGGCATGCAAGAAAATTTCTAACGAAAAGCAAAAATGACGATAACCACAAATCATTGACTTATCGTGTTACCAATCTGACACTACAAGCTCACACGAGAACCCTCGCCCACTTGGGGGATCATGATGGGGGGGATTGACGTTATGATAATGTTACTATGTGGTGATTCCGAGGCAACCGCCATCAGCTCCGTCGCGTGCATCAGGGATGATTACGAAGGAATCCCTCCCACTTATACAATGTTAGTCTCCCGTGTGGAAAAGTCGGGGCCTATTGTTCCCCATCAAGACCATGTTTTCTGCGATGGCCAGCCCGACCAGCCTTCAGGAGAATGACTATCTGACTCGTATGTTCATCCTCGCTCATGGGAGATCAATATCACAACCTTATCGCAGTTGCTATCATTACTGCCGTCGGATACGATTATGGTGAGTTATGGGTTCTGTTCTAATATGATGTACCAACTTCTGCATTATTAGTCCTTACATTTTCGAACGAGGTATGTATAGTGCCGCCTACTCCCCACCATCATATACCACGTTTTCCTCGCTGATAAACCGTGTAGATAGAATACATCTGGGTGAGCAGACACCTGTTTGTCAAGGCGATACGTTCCTGATAAGACCATAGACCAAACCCTGGACTTGGGTATCAACGCTGTTCATTCTTGTGTGTATCGGACTTCCCAGCGCATTGTCACGACCCGCAGCAAACTAATCATTGTTATAGGTTCGTTATTTTGGCCTTTACTATCTCTTGTGAGTGTATGGTTGTTGTAAGACATATATTGAATGCTAACTCCAACCGGTTCATCAGAGTCGCTTCCCTCGGTATGTCTGGCACTTAAACCTGATGATGATCGGACTATGACCCGCCCTAAGTCGGAAGTAGCTTCCTACCTGGTCCCGCAAATGTACGTTTCCTCAGACCCCGATGACTGATGAGCGTACTGAAGTGCGCACCTATAGATGTATGTATTCGTCCTACCATCGGGGTAATCACGAGAGTATTATATGAGCATATAAACCCTTGCAAAGATGTCAAATAACTAAAACTTGCATAATATATTATATCCCCATAAAACTGTAGGCTTTCAAGCTATTAAGAAAAATG
>JBBPRK010001011.1:0-15693 GCA_038093075.1 Boletus patriciae
GTGCGCGTGTAGAGGTAACTTGCGGTACGCATGCTGCCCAGATGCTTTCCCCCCGTGCCTGAAGTGTCACATAAGATTGTAAGAAGAGATACTGATGGGCTCCTCGACGGAGGGTTCTTGCGTCCTATTCGACCACATATATAGTCTAATCTGCTACGGGAACAGGCATTCCAGACCCTACCGCACGCAGAGATGCATCCGCTGAGCCTTCGAGCTCTGCTGCGGGATTTGTGGCGGAGAATGTCGAGGTCATGAAGAAAAAGACCGTTTTGACAATACAATTTCGTAGTCCTACTTGTTTATGACGAGATATTCCTGAATGCAATCAACGATGACGCCATGGTTGTCGTCGTGCTTCAACCCATCAACAACAATCACCCCCACGATTCCCTCCACATTCTTCACCCGCACCGGAAACCCGCCCCCATGGAACGCATACACGCTCGGATCCGCCATCTCGAAAAGGTCTTTGAGCGACTCCTGCTTCCATGCGTCCGGCCGCATACGCAACGACGACATGCCCCACCTTAGCACCACTGCCTCCTTGCGCTTCACCCAGTGCATGTTGTCTGGATGCGTTCCCGGGCGCGAGGTCGCGAAGAAGAGGAGCTGGGACGAGTTGGCGTGGGCGATGTACACGACCGCGGGACGGTCGTGCTTTCGTTGGCAGTAGGTACGGATGATGGTGCCAAGCTCCCAGGCGACGTCACTGTTGAATGCGGGGAGCACGCAGGCTTGTTCTTGGGATTTGATCGATTCGATCTGTCATGGTGGGCCTGCGTGAGCGTCTCAAGAGTTTGGGGGTGTGATATGAGGGACTTGCGGTGAGCGAGGACATGTGTGGGGTGCGTCGTGTGTTATTTTGCGTTAGACGTTGGTCACCCTTGGAGCTTTATATGATTGGGATCCCCAGTATGAACCAGATCGATTTCGCACAGAGATAGACATCTGGGCGTGTTCATCGGTTCGGCTGGATCGTCTTGCGGCGTCAGCAGGAGGTGTGCGGGCCGAACTCTCCCGTATCTTGAGCTCTCTGTAGGAAGTCTAAAAGGGCAAAGGCATATGGTCGTGCCTTCCCGGGTCTCCCCTGCTGCTTCCCAATCGGTGTCTATCCTGACAAGGGGGATGCTAGAATGAATGTCATGCGGTACAGACCCACCCCCTTACCGTGACTGAGGGTTATGTAGCACTATCCTATCGGGGGGCGCTGCACCAACATCGTGAACGGTAGCAGTTCTTGGAACGGGAGAGAGACGGCGACGGGACGACCTCCTCACCCAACCCAGATTTCCACCTACCCGTCATGCCCATGTACGCCGACGGCATCCGAGAAAGATTCGGCCGCTCCCGGATCCTCATCGTCGATCGTGCCAACCCTGGCAAGGCGACGATCCTGCAGCGGATCTGCGACGCGACGGAAGCGCTGTAGGTTTTCGATGATCGAATGAAGGTGTGTAATGTGGGATTCGTGATCGTATTGCACTTGCTGTGCCCGCGTGCCGCAGACTGACGGGTATATAGATCAATCCGTCGTATGTTGAGACATCCCTCGATCGAGGTGAACTTTATCATCACGGATCGGGCCAACACGACGTTTCTCAAGAAATGGCCCCATGTCATTTGGTAGGGCCGCTGCGCTATCATCGCATGTGTTACCAGGGAGACTGGCCCGCCCACCAGTCGTGAACAGGGAGTGCATTCCGATGGACGGCGGCGTCCGCAGCGCGACGTGCGCCGAAGAAAGCTTCTTTGGCGAATGCGACGCCGGAAAGAAGCTCGGTACACTATTGCCCATTGCTCTCCGAAACCTAGGACCTGCCACTCGTCGGATTCATCCAGGACGCCGGCTCTCCACGACCAAAGCTGTCGTCGAACAGATATTCCAGGAATATGACAACAATCGTCAAGAGTGTTCCTCCTCGAGCCCAAATATCTGCCTCAACAATTCCGCTTGTCCAAACGGCCGCTCCCTTCCCAGAACCACACTTCCTGCAATGTACCTCTTCGTGCACGGTATGTGCGGACGAGTCGTCTACGATGCACGTGACAGGCAAGGAGCGACGGGGAGAGCGAAAATCGACGTGGCAAAGAGATCGCGTCGGGAGTGGAGAGCCAAAGAGAGAACTTGCCGAGCGCATTGGCGAGCGCCTCTGGTCCGGTCGCGGGAAGACGAGAGAGCGGAGTCTGTACCACCATCGCAGAGGGAGAGGATTCGTGGTAGAAAATGAGCATCGTATCGAAGGGGGGACATGGCGAGCGACTTACCGCGGGATCTTTCGTCTCCAAAGTGCAAATTGTGTCACTGAGAGAGGCACCCTTGAGGATATTTTCGTACGGTGTTTCCGATGGTCGTCCGAAGTCCGAATGAAGAGAGAATCCTACATCCTCATCTTTAAGCAACCGCACCCTCTCCTCAATATTGTCCCTCTCCTCTTTCCGCTTGTCCTCTGTGAAGGAAAATGACTCAAGCACGTTCTTACATCCACCCCAGCGTAACGTGAGTACGGAATGGCCATGTCAGGTTTGGCCAAGTCGTTTGTTTCCTGATCTGATGCTCTGAACTTGGGTCCCGTGTGATGTCATCCAATCATGGGTTCTCGGGCTGGCCAGCATGTCGAATGGATTCAAGGGGTGATCCGAACAAGGGGCGACACACCGTTGACCTTTTTGAACATGCTGTACATGCCCTCGATGTAATTGTGGTCGAGGAACTACATCTTGCTGTCCTATTCGTCTTCCTCGAATGGGATACCATACGAATTGGCAACGTTGGCGGTTTTGCCGTTGTCTTACCCTAGTAGAACGCCAATAACCCGTTTGGACGAGTTGCGGGATACAGACCGAGCATGGTGGTCTATCACGGACAAAAGGACAGGCGGGTGGACGACTGTAAAGATATATGCGGGTCCGAGGCGGTCTACTCACTGACGGTGGTGGTCGCGAGGGCTGTTAGCTGTCGTGACGGTCAGCGCTGGGATATAGAAAGACGGCGAGCGTACCTGCTCGGTCGTTGATGCAACCATGGTGAACAGTACAGTATACAGGGCCTCACTGACGAGGGCGACGCGCATTGTGTTGACACATATTTTGACAATACAATTTTGTAGTCCTACTTCAAGTACTTCGGGCTGTTTGGCGCGAGATATTCCTGAATGCAATCAACGACGACGGCGTGATTGTCCTCCCCCTACCAGTGCTTCAACCCATCAACAACGATCACCCCCACAACTCCTTCCACGTTCTTCACCCGCACCGGAAACCCACCCCCATGAAACGCATACGCGCTCGCATCCGCCACTTCGAACCGGTCCTTGAGCGACTCCTGCGCGTGCTTCCATGTATGTGGATCCGGCCGCATCTGCGCCCGCATACGCAACGACGACATGCCCCACCTTAACACCACTGCCTCCTTGCGCTTCATCCAGTGCATGTTGTTCGGGAATGTTCCCGGTGGACAAGCCAGAGTGGAGAACGCCTCGATGCGTACTGTCTATGGATAACTGCTCTACGTGGCACTCTGCGCTCTTCTGCTGCTGCTGACTAAGCCTCGGCATCTTCTGCTGACCTCTCTCAAACCCTTCTCGACCTCCTTTGACTCCTGTCGCTCCCTCACCTCTCCTCCTCAACCCCTCTCTCTGCACAGCCACATGTGCCCCCCTTCAACCTGTACAACCCTCCGGGGTTGTGTACCCGAACACTTATCCCTCGCTCCTCTACACTCTCCTTGTCTGTCCTTTCGTATCTCCATGGTTCTTGTTGTTCTTCCTCCTCCTTGTCTTCAACCTCCTCTTCTCTGGTGTGTCCTTCTCCGTGTGCTTGCTTGCACTCCTCTGAATCCTCTGACTCCTCATTTTTTTTTTTTTTTTTTTAATAACCTCGTTTATTGTCCCTAGGGAAGCCCCTTTGTTGGACAGTACATGCGGTGTAACTTAAGCGTAGACATATGTTGTGAACTATGGGAATGGCTCGAGATCCCTGACGGGGGAGCGGGTTTGTGGGGGGGTCCTCTGTTTGGCTACACCTGAAAAATAACGCTCTCCTCTTCCTCCTCCGAGTCAGCGTCCTCCAACCATATGGTCAGAATGACATCTGGGTGCACTTCTGCATTGCAGTTTGGGGCGTTGAAGATCTTAGTGTCGTCTGTGGTGGCGTAGTATTCTCTGGAGATGCTGCCACTTTCATGCCAGTCAACTTGGCATAGCTGGGTTACATCCTCTGGAACGAAGTCGACATGGGTGAGGGCAGAGGTGGTGCGGATTGACCTGACAAAGACAGGACAGCTGGGGTGGTCGAGAAGTCGTTGGAAGCGCGGTTGGTCAGGGAAGCCAGGTACCATGGGACACCACGGATCAGAGAGAGTCGCAGGGTCTGGAGGCGATGAATAAGGGCCACGTGGAGGTGGGCGTAGGGGGGATATAGAAGGGATGGGTGGGGATGCCCGGTGGCGTGAGAGGAGGTCGGCCACCTGCTTCCAGAGGTGGGTGACCTCAGCCCGGAGTCTTTCTAGCTCTGTGGCGGGTTTAGCGGGGGGATTATCTGACCCTCGCTGCTTGGGGGGAGGAGGGGGTGGAGGGGGGATAGAAGCGGGCTTGGGTAGTTGCTTAGTTGTCAAGGCCTGACGACGGAAATGCATGAGCATGTTGCTCTGGTAGATGCTGTTACGGTCGCACTCTAGCGCCTAACATAACGGACTTGTCGTTTCATTTTTCTTCTTTCCTATCTTATCTCTTGTCTTGACTGATAAGATCTCCCTTAGTCTCACGACAGCTACGCTGCCTGCGCACCAGGCCTACGCCTGCCCTTTACCTCGTGCAGTGCACGACTTCCATTTCACACTCAGTGCTGTGCACTTCTATGCTTCTTTCATTCATTTACCAATATGCCTCATGTTAACCTTTCACTTTTCATTAAGGCAGTGCCTTCTTTATGGCAGTGCTTGATGCACACCCCCTATGCATGTCTTTCATAAAGGCTGCGCCTTCTCTTCCATACTGCCACCGCCGTGCAGTTGTATCATGTCTTTCTTCCATTCCATGGCTATGCTTGATGCATGCCACTAACACATGTTGCTTAGATACTTAGTCTATCTTTGGACTCTCATCGGTTGATCCGATACAAATATGTACAAACATATGTAATAGTATATAAGGGCGCAAGTCCCAGCCAGAGAACTCCAGTTTAGTTCTCTTGGTCTTTCCCCATAAAGCCACCAGACAGCGACTCCTGATCCATTGCCAGTGCCTTGGACAGTTAGCAAGTCCCTTGATCCACTGTTGACGCTTTGGACAATACTTGAGTATTCGGTTATTCAATCATAACCTAGTTGACCATCGGGATTCCCTAAAGCAGCTAGAGGCGCTTGTTGGGTTGTTTCAATGTGCAAGGAATCTCATCTATGATAACCGCCAGTGATCCGAGAGTGGACAGGGGACTGGTGGGTCGTGACTGGCTTACGAGTAAGTGTGACTGGCGCATGTGTGAGCACCAGATAGCCCTACTGCCACTGACAGGGTCTGCTGGCATCAGACCCTCGTCTGTCGGACTGGCGAGTCGAGCGCCAGAACAAACAGGCCATGCCAGGTAACCTACACATTTGCTGATGTGGAGCTACGAAGGCGGGCGAGGCCAAGTAGCTCTCACAGTTCACACCCGTAAACACGCAACTCACCAATTCTCACATCTATGAAAACTTTCCCAACATCAAAATGCTTGATGCGAAACGAGAGCCCCAAGATAAACCCACCAATCTGAGTCACCTGCCACTGGCAGTGAAATGGCAGAAGCACATCCTGCCGGATGCAGCAACCTCCGCATGACTGCCACAGCAAACATCACGCCAGAACCTTACGCTCGCTGACTGGTTGTTGGTCTACGCTTATGTTGATGCACATCCAGGTGTTTCCCAAGCCAACATTGTGGAGCACTTCCAGACACGTTATGAAGGTGCCCTAATTTTCAATCATTCAACCTTACATATCTTACAAGCTTTGAGAACGTCCAAAAATGGAGGCTCGTGTCAATGACAACCCCAATGCCTTGTCATCAAAGAGGCCTTGGGTCGTGACCAGGCCCAATGTCGAACGTGCACTCATATTTTGGGTATAGGATCTGGAACTGAGAGGCAAGACTGTTTCAGGTCCAATGTTGAGGGAGAAGCGAAAGAGATTTGAGACCAAACTTCAGGTTCCTGAGCCCGAGAGACTGTTAGGGGAAAGTTGGGTGCAATCATTTTGCAACACTTACAAAATTTGTGAAATTCACTGACATGGGGAAGCTGCTTCAGTCGATCTTGATGCTGTTGCAGCTGAGTGAGTATGGTGCTGACAGCTTCTTGCAAACTACACTCCACAAGACTGCTTCAACATGGATGAAACAGCATTCAATCCATAGTGAGTTCTTATTATCTTATTGAACTCTAATTTTAAGCTGTTTCCAGCGCCCCACCTGACTGTGGCCTCGCTACGAAGCAACTGAGTGGGAAAAAGAAAGAGAAGTTCCGGATTTCCATGGAGGTTGCATGCAATGCGGATGGGACCAAAAAACTCCCCCTGTTTTTCGTTGGCAAGGCAGCCAAGCCACAATGCTTCAAAAAGAAGACCCCTGAGGAATGTGGGTTTTATTACCGTAACAATAAGAAGGCCTGGATGACCTCAGAGCTTTTCGAGGAGTGAGATCATCGCTTACCCTCCATTCGGCTCACCATAACTAACAAACTTCACAGGTGGGTAAAGAAGCTCGATATTAGAATGAAGCGGGAAAATCAGCACATTGTTCTATTGGTCGACAATTTTTCCGGCCACTTCTTATCATACGAACCATCAAATGTTCAACTTGAGCATTTTGAGCCAAACATGACACCCTTTGTCCAACCCTGCGATGCTGGGATCATCCAGTGCTTCAAGGCACTGTATCATCGTAATTTCAGCAGGCGGGCTATTGATCTTGATGAAGCGGGTGTGCGGGAAATCTACAAGACAGATCTTCTCGAAGCCATGGTGATGGCGAAAGAAGCATGGAGTTCCATGACACCAGAGACTGTCAGAAACTGTTGGAATCACACAGGTATTCAGCCGTAAGCCATCCATTTATGTTTTTGACTTGAACTTATTGTTTTTTCAACAGCAAAAACTATGCTATGGACAGTGGGTTGGATTCCAGGTCCCTCGTTGAGTTACCCTCGTCATCTCAATCAACAACCCCACATGCCGACCCTCTCGCATGGAAGATTATCTACAAATTTGCCACAACTGACCTATCACTACCCAATGCTGAAATTCGCCTTCAGGCTCATCTTGGTAACCACTTCATTGATGCAGACTGGTGACCAGCCCTTCGGGTCATCATGGATGCTGAGGGGGACCATCAGACTGCTGTAATGGCCATCAAACTACTCAAACAAGCAGCAATATGTCGAGCGGGACTCAAAATCCGAATTTCGCGCCATCTGAAGGAGCTCCCTCAGCTCAAATTAGCAGAAGACGAACTCATTGAATGTATAAAGGAGCTCAAGGCATGAAATCATATTTTTAACACCCCACCGACTCTGGATGAAGTACTTGATCCTCCAGAAGAGATCGAGATACGTGAGATGGAGATTTTCTCAAATGGTGAGAAAGGAGAGGACGAAATTGTAGATGCAGTCCGCCATGAGATGGCGGCAGCAAGGGGTGAGGTCATCAAAATTGACTTGGACGATGAGGATAGCCCAAACCCATGCATTACGAGGGTCCAGACAATGGCACTTTGTGAGCAACTTGCAGGGGCCGTGTTGGAGTATGGGGAGGCTGAGGATATCTTTGAGTTCTCAAGGCAGCTGTGTCGTTTTTGTGCACGCTTATGACAACAGGAGTTTGCCAATGTGAAACAGATGACTTTAGATAGCTACATAGGTAGTAAAGGGTAATATTGTCAAAGCCTAGGTTAATTGTGACAGTAATGTCACAATCTGTCACACATTGTCATCTTGAATAACCATAGTAATGCATTGGGTTTCCATGGGTCCCGACCATATGCATTATGAGCATATCAACTGTATTGATGGAAGCCATATTCATGCCATTCCCCCTGCCAATATTTGCTCTAACTACCAAAACCGAAAGAGTTTTTTGTGTCTTTTTACTTGTGACTTCAATTTCAAATTTACCTATACTCTGACAGGATGGGAGGGGTCTGCAACAGATGCATGTGTTTATGAAGATGCTATTACTAGTGATCTTCATATCCCAGTTGGCAAGTATCTTCTTGCCAATGGTGGTTATCCCCTTTGTCCAGAGTTGCTGGTTCCATATTGGGGCATTCATTATCACCTTGCAGAATAGGGTCAAGCAAACAGAAGGTAAGTATCTATCTATGTGTTATTTAATAATGTCCCTAATATATTTTTAGACCTGTGAACAAAGAGGAGTTATTCAATCTTTGCCATGCCTCACTTCGCAACATTATTGAGTGTATCTTTGGTGTATTGAAACACCGATTTCACATTCTTCTCTTGCTGATTGAATATGATCTGAAGATACAGGCCTGCCTCCCTGCTGCACTATGTGCATTGCACAACTTCATGTGTACACATGACAATACAGAGGAAGTCGACTCAAACTCTGAGATGTAGGAGGCTGCTCCCCTTGCAGCAGAGGCCATTGGTGTATTGCCACAGGAGAGAGCAGGTATGAGCAGGTTTTGGGATGATATTGCACAAGTAATGTGGAATGACTACCAACAACTGTTGGCTCAACATGCAAGCTTAGGAGAGGATGTAGGAGAGAACATGAGTGGGGACTATGAAGATGAAGATGAAGAAGGAGAGGACTTTGAAGGGGACTTTGAGCAGGATTCAGGGAATGAAGAATGATTCTATATTGTTGTCAAACACATTACATTTGTCTCATACACAAACAGAAGGAAGGGATACATAAGTATCAAGAATGTAAACAACATTACACCATTAGTCCATGTTACTACCTACTTTGCCAGACTTGTCAAATAAATCTTTGAGGTACTGGCACTGTACATCAGCATTGGGCAAAGACATATACATGACAGCTTTGTTCAGATGAAGTGTGAGATATTGAGAGGCAAATGTATGTGAACGGGAGGGCAAACAGTGTCAGCATAGATTAGCGGTATTGTTTGTGCCACTTTGGTGGCTGAGTCGACAAAGTTAGTGTTGAGTTGGTCGTTGAGGTGCTGGATGGCATTGCTGATGGATATGAGCGTGACACTTTGAGAGGGTTGGCCAGTCTGGGCTGAGTTGCCAGTACAACTACACTTTGAGCTGGGAAGGGATGATGTAGCAGTTGAGATGGGTGCCTGCAACAATGACAAAGGAAAGGGAGTAGCAGAAGAATTGTCAGATTTGTTGGGGAACATGGTGCCAAAGGATCGCTTTATGTTTTTGCCACACACACCGCTGGATTAAATGACCCATACATGGCCTGCAGTGGTGGGTGCAACTGCATCACCAACATGAGGGACAATGGGACTCGGAGCTTGCAGTTGATGGGATCCATCCAAGGTGGCAAGTGTTGGTGACACTGCCTGTTGCAAAACGGCATGGTCCAAATCTAAGATGAGATCTTCATTTCCTTGGGAATCACCCAAGGATGTTGTGGCGAGTGAAGTTGAGATACTGTAGTGTTGGCTGTGGTGGAATTGATATTGTTGGCAGTGGTGGAGACAGATGATGAATATGAACTGGTGTTGGGCTTGGTGGTGAAGTTGGGGATGGTGTGGATACTTTGGGCAACCTTGCCATGGAAAGCGCCACCATCCGTTGTTGCAGCTCAGTACGCCTAACATCGTTTGAACGGACTTAGTTGTTTCTTTTCTCTTCATTCTATTTTTATCTCACATTAGTCAGCCGTGCTGACCATTCATGTTTGCCTTGCGCTTAACGTGCGACTCTTTTATTCCTATGCCTCATGCCTTCCACACTTTATTCACTTCCGTACAGTGCATGGCTATGTTTCCCCTTTACCTCTCTTCCATTTTGCCACTGCCATGTGGTTGCCTTATGCTTAGCTTCATTTCCATTCTATGGCGATGCTTGATACATGCTGCTAGCTCATGCCACTAGATACCGGAATATTCTAGAACATTCATTGGTAGATCTGGTACAAACATGTACATACATATGTAGTAGTATATAAGGCCGCAAGTGCCAGCCAGAGAACTCCAGTTTAGTTCTCTTGGTTTTTACCCTATTAAACCCACTTGAACGCTCCTGCCCATTGCTAGTCATTGGTCAGTACCATTTCAATCTTCGATTCCCTAGTGCAACCCTTGACGGGTTTTTGGGTTGTTTCACCCGTAGCCCCATCTTGTGGATAAATCTCCTCGACCATTGCAAGATATGGCCAACCTTTATTTCAGAACTCCTTCATGTGTTTGTTGCCCTGGATGTCATGAGCATGAGTTAAAATTTACATGCTTGAAATACATACCTTTCTGGATATATATTCATCCCATGTTGCCATAGCAACAGTGCCCTGGATATTTCCACTGTGTTCGTCATCCCAGTGGACCCTTGACTTGCTCCAATATGTTTGGATGGCATTGTAGATGGCCTTCAGCTTGGTAAAATGCTTATCAGTAGATATTAGATGAATCGGGGAGGGGGGGGACATACTGCTGCCCACTTCATATCAATACATTTGGCATCCTTGATCTTACCTGACACATGGAGGTGACAAATAGCCTGAGAAGCAGCATAAAACATATTTTCCCGAAAGCCACCCACATCAGCATGTTCAGCATGATGAACATGGAGATAGGTGACGAGGGCATTGACCTTCTGGGAGTACCATCAAGCAGTGCTCCTGCTTGCAGACACTACATCCGTGGGTGTGTTTCGAACTTCTGTCATGTCAGTATTTGCCAGTTTATAGGTGGTGAGGGTGCGAGTCACTTGCTTGAGAGTGTTGATGATGACCACACATTGCTTGTCTTGAGCAAGTGGGGGGTGAGAGGGTTGGGGCATATGTAAGTTAGTTCTATGTACATGTTGTCTGGATAAGAACAAATTCAGTCTCCGACCATTCAGTGAGACATGTACTGGCCATTCTTGCCACTTCCAAATAATTACAAACAGCACGGTTAGGCAACATGGCCATATTGAACAGGCTTGTAAGCACTGCACAGAAAATGTTGTTGACTTGTTCTTTTTTTTTTTCAATGCAGTCACAGGTGTGGGAAAACATTTGTAATAACTGTATAGTACATGATATACATACAAACCCAGTCTTTTTCTCTTTCTTCTTTTCTTCACTCTTGTCCTTGACTCAGAGCTCTATCTCAGGTCAAGAGTCGCTCTAGTTCCTACAGTTTACAAGATAAGCTATGTGAATATTCTTGTAAGTGATTGTTTGTTCGCTTTTTTGGCTTTTATTAGTTAGAATGGTAGTTTACAATAAAGTCCTGGCAAGTGCTGGCTTTTATTTTCGCTTTTTTATGGTTTTATTAGCTAGCATGGTAGCTTATTTAAGTACATTGTCTGTAATGTAATGAATAAAATGATATTCCATCTCATGTTCATTATAATTGAGAATGAGCTGAATTGCAATTTAAAATGATACCTTTTTGTTTTTCTTTTAAAGAAATTGAGCTTTATGATATCAATGATTATGTCAGATAATGCTAGATAATGTCCAATACTTTGCAAACATATGATTTAACTGACCATAGACATACAAGTATTATAACACTGATCATATATATCAACTGAGTCAAGTTTCTATAGATTTTACTAATGGTCTGCACAGTCATACAGATATTTATTATCCATTCAGGAATAATGACAGTACTGCACAGCAAATGTTGTCCTTTTTTTTTTCAGCTACAGATGTGGGAAAACATTTGTAATAACTATATAGTACATGATATATAAATCCAGTTTTTTTTTTTCTTCATTTTGTTCTTGAGCTCTATCTCAGGGCAAGAGTCACTCTAGTCCCTGGAGTTCATCGAGTAAGCTTACCCTTGTGTGAATACACTTGTAAGTTCTTTTTTTTTTGCTTTTTTTGCTCTTTTCTAGCTAGAATGGTAGTGTTCAAGGCAATTGATGATAAGTGTCTGTTATTGTTTTCATTTTCGCTTTCTTTGTAGTTTTGATTAGTCAGAATGGTAGTTTACTTAGTAGGTAGTCTATGATGAGTGAATTAGTATTTTATCTGATATTTCTTATGATTGAGAATTGGCTGAATTTGATTCAAAATGAAGCTTTTTTGTGTTACTTTCCTGAATGGATAATAAATATCTGTATGACTGTGCAGACCATTAGTAAAATCCTTTGACCATTGCTACCAACCCTCCCAGGAATTATATAGTGTTATCAATATATGTATCATTATTATATCCCTTATAGGACTTTACAGGGTAGCTAAAGCTATATATAAGATTATCTTTTCCTTTAATTTCCCTGATCTCATAACAGAAAGTCATACCTAATGGCAAGTATGCTAGATAGAGACTGGTAAGTCCCTCAGCTTCGAGGAGTGAAACTGAGGGTGAGCTACGTGTCCATGACGCGTAATACGTGCGTGTGGCTATGCTATTCCTAATCTGGACTCCAGCGTACTGAACATTATCCAACACACCCCCTCAGGACGATGTAAGTCCCATCGCTGCGACCATCTGTTCGAATGCTTCCCGTGCAAGAGGCTTTGTGAGTCCATCGGCGATCATTTGTTTGGTAGGTACGTATGTTGTGATGAAAGTTCCTTCCTCGACTTGTTCGCGAATGAAGTTTTGACTGACGCTAACATGTCTCATCTTCGAATGGAAGTGGGGATCTTTCATTATGGATATGGTGGCGGTATTGTCGATGTGGAGTGGAGTGGGGACATTCGTAAAGTCGACGCCTAGATCCTCAAGTAGGTATCATATCCACATGCCCTGGCTAGCGGCATATGAAGCCGCAGTGTATTCTGCCTTGGTTGACGACTTGGCAACATTAGATTGTCTTTTCGAGCTGGCTGTGACAGTGCGGGACCCGAGTCTGAAGATATAGCCCATGACGGAGCGGCGCGTGTCGACATCCATGGCCCAGTCCGCATCCGACCAACCAGTTAGGTCGAGTGCTTTGTCATTTGTTGGGTCGTCGCCGAGTGCGAGACAATAATGGCGGGTGCCAGATAGGTAGCGCAGAACACGGAGGGCTGCCTTCCAATGTTTCATGCCGGGGTTCACAAAGTAGCAGCCAAGGTATGATGCTGCGAAGAGAATGTCGGGTCGCGAGATCATGGAAATCCATGTAAGGCTCCCGACAAGTTCACGATATGGATACACCGACATCGCTTCCTTGTCCTTACAGGACGAGGGACCATCTTCGACTGAAAGACTGAGGCCAGCTTCCATTGGCGTGCTGACGGGCGCTGCTTTGAGCATGCCGAATTGTTTTAGGACTGAGCTGATGTATTGTTCGTGTGAGATCAGAGTGGTTCGGTTATCTCGATCATCAATGAGCTGAAAACCCATCAGCCAATTTGGGTCCTCTTCTTTCATTTCGAAGATTTCGTGTAATTGTTTTCGCGTGTGAGCGAGTGTCTCGAGAGAGCTTGCAACGGATAGCATGTTGTCGACATGGATGGCGATGATGGTAATGCCGATGGGAAGGTGGCGGACATAAACAGCGTGGTCAGCTGGGCACTGCGTGAAACTGATTGTTATCAATTTCTTTTTCATATGTTTATTCCAGAGCCAAGTGCCTTGTTTAATTCCGTATAGGCCTCGGAGGAGACGAGCAAATCGCTCTGTCCCATCTTCGAAGCCTTCTGGTTGGCGCATGTAGACTTCCGTGTCAATTTGACTGTGGAGAAATGCGCCGGTCACGTCGTCTTGGCCACGGAACCAGCCGTAAGATGCTGCAATATGGAGAATGATGCGTAACGAGTCAAGGCGGACAGTTGGCGCAAACGTATCGGTAAAATTGATTCCTGGGATCTGGGAGAATCCCTGGGCGACAAGGCGGGCCTTATAGTGTAGGATTTCGCCACCGGGACCAAATTTGATTGCGTAGGTCCAGCGGTTTCCAATTGGCTTCCGTCCTTCGGGTATCTTCTCAGTGAGTGTCCATGTTCCTCGTTCCAGCAGCATGTTGATCTCATCTTTCATTGCCTCCCACCATTTCTCCGAATCGGGACTGTTAATCGCCTCCTGAAAACTCGTTGGGACATGATGTCCGTAAGCCGCCATGCATGCGAGTTGGGTGGCCACAGTCTCTGAATCAGTTGGTGGTGGGTTCGGAGGCTCTAGCAGTATCATTTCTGATTCAGTGGTGGGTGTGTCCTTCTCCTTTGCTTCACATCGTGTCCGACTCTGACGTTCTGTCCTGTCTTGGGGTCTCTTTCTCCTTTTGGGCATCCATGACCTGTTTCTTCCACGATGGTCGGGTGACTCGAGCTGAGCGTCGTGGTAGTGGTGGTGGAGCTGGAGGTTGAGATGGAGGTTGAGATGGGGGTGTATGAGGCAATGGTGTAAGGGGTGTGAGTGGTGTGAGTGGTGTCGGATTGGCAATAGGAGTAGTTGCTTCGCCGGGTTGTGTCGTAGCAATCAGTTCGAGCGGTTTCGTAGTCACGGTACGAGTGGTGTTGTCTATGGTCACCCCCTCACTTGGAGCGGTGGCGAGAATGTCGTCGTCGCTCGCTTCGTGGCTAAAAATCTTCTCGTAGACGAGAACATCTTGAGAGGTGACAAACCGGTGTTTCGATGGAACCCAGACTTTATAGGCCTTAGTGCCTCGTTCGAATCCACACCAGATGCTGTCGACAGAATGGGCATCGAGCTTTTTGCATTGCTCGGGTGGGATGCATACATGACATCGTGAACCGAAGATGCGGAGAGTGGAGAGGTCAGGCTTCCAACCATGGTAGGCTTCGTAGGGAGTCATCTTGTCAAGGGCTTTAGTGGGGCTGCGGTTGCGTGTGTACGACGCATACTCATGGGCTTCTGGCCAGAAAGATTTGGCCATGCCAGCATCTTCAAGCATTGCGAGTGCATGCTCGTGCGTCGTGCGGTTAAAACGTTCCACAACACCATTTTGTTGGGGGGTATATGGGGCTGAAAGCTCGTGGGTGATGCCCTTTGACTTGAACCATTTGGCAAGATGGTCCTGTACGAATTCGCCGCCACGATCAGAGCGAACAATCTTCACTTGGCGTTCATGAAGAGTTACGAGTCGAGTAATTAAATCTTTGATGGCCGCAGGTGCTTCATCCTTCGTTTTGAGGTATTCTTTCCAACCTCTTCGACTGTGATCATCAACGACTACGAGTGCATACATGTAGCCAGTGATTGAGTGGTCAAATGGACCTTGGAGATCCATATGTAGTTGGTCAAGGATTTTTCGCGTGTGGTTCATCGCAGAGTGGGGAAAAGGTGCTTGGGGGTGTTTTCCTTTCACACAACCATTGCAGGGGGTGAGGCTCCCCGATGGTTTTGCATTTATTCCTGTAGCGAGTTGATGGCGGATAAGGTATTTAAGTCTGCTTTCGCCAAGGTGTGATAGGCGGCAGTGCCATAGGTCAAGATCAGATGTGGATAGGGTGGCGGCAAAGGCGACGTGGGACGGAAGGGATGACGGAGGGGCAATGGCGCAATTAATGACATATAGGCCGTGTCGTAGTTTGCCCTCCATGACAATGTCTCCGTCCGGTTGACTGATCGTTGTATGTCCACTGACTTTTGTTATAGTCATACCCT
>JBBPRK010001012.1:0-15688 GCA_038093075.1 Boletus patriciae
AGTGGTGTGATGCCGGCGTGCGTGACGCCGCACGCGAGGGCGCCGCCGAGCATGCACTTGGCGTAGTAGGAAGAGTCATGGGGAACGGGACCAAGGTATCTACATTGCAAAATGAACATCAGCGCCCGTACCATAAGAAACGAGAACAAAAAAACGACGACTACTTTGCATCCCACTTTCCAGACGGTGCCAAGTGAGCCATGGTAATGAGTTGGGTGGGCGAGGGCCGTGGAGGTCGTTATTGAGAGAGCGGGAAAGCGTGCACTGCCAAAGTCACTGGTGCGGGATTTCGAGCACAGCAAACAACAACACGTCGACACCTCGGCTTGAATCGGATCGACGCTCCGAGTGAGTCCTAGAAAGTCTACCTCTTGCAAGCTGACACAAGTTTACAAACGACGCCTTGGATGGATTTGTTTCTAACACCACCGCAATGCTATAGTTGCGAGACACGCGTTATTGGCGTTGCTTCTCATTGCATAGCAAGAACTTTTCGAACCCGGCGTGTCCGTACGTGTGGGCTAATGGTAACACGAACGTTCCCAGTAGCTGAGCGGCCCTAGAACTTCGAAGTCGCCGCTATGAGGTCGACATCCCGGCGATGAGGTACCCACGACCAACGTCATCTAGTACTGTGCTTGGTCATTGACGTCTGGTTGACGTCTGTCTACAAGCTCAGTTGGGGATCCTCTCGGGGTAATACTCTTTCCGATTTAACATCGTCATCATCCTGACTAGCTGTATTACCAATGCAGCCACATGCCCGTGATGCTTAGTGGAAGTGATGACGAGAGTCTCAGTCAGTCCGGGACACGGGGTTGCCCCTGCAGAGCAGAAATCTATCGCTAGCAAAACAATTTGACAATAAGTTATGAGGGTCCGAGGAGTAAAAGTGCGTCATGGGTCATGGTGTACGAGAGTGTCCGACCCTAGTCGTCCCTTGGAGGACATGTGATGTCTCACATAGCTGACGTGGGAACCAATCATCTTTACCTGGTCCCCATCGCTCTAATCCTCTCCAGTTCTCCGTACTGTGCTTCTATCACCGCCGGAGGTAGCCTCTCACCGATATCAGGATCTTCTTCGATTGGGATTTGTGTCGAGGCAAGAAGGAGCTTGAAGATGTTTTGGGCATTGAGAAGCCCTCTTCCTCGGTGGAAACTGACGACGTTGAGTATGCGCTATCAATGCCAAACATGAATGTCCGCAGAAAAGATGCAACGAGGAACAACTTACCCTGTCACGGTCCCGTTGTGTTATTCGATCACGGAAATCATGGAGTGGCTTGACGGCTTTCCTGTCATCGCCCATCTGCAGTATGTGAATGCGGAACATGTGCGGGGGGATGCGTTTCCCGTTGAGCTTCTGACAAAAGTAGATGATGGCGTCGAGCAGCTTTGGGGCATCAGCTAGTTGGTCCCATTGGTTAGGTATGTCTCGGCCACGATCTCAAGAATAGATTGCTCACTCGCAATACCGTCCGTGACGATTAGGAGGAAGACAGGTTTCGGAGTAGACGTTTCATGGATGAATGCAAGGCTTGCTTCAAACACCTGGGTCACCTTTGCGGCCATCACCTTTTCGCCTGAACGAATGTTACAAACAACATGGCACCAGCAGAGTTCGAACTGACCTCTCCAAGTGGTGACGGAATTGAAGACGGACTCGAATTCCTCCCTGGTCTGAGATTGACGAGTCAAAAGTCACGAAGTCAGACATGTGATCAAGACTTACCTTGATACAGGGACGAGCCTGTGTGTGATGTATAAACCTGGCATCTAAGCCATCCCATCTATCATCTGAAGACAGTATATCGATAATCCCTGTGAGAGCGGCTCGTGTCTGCGACCACGAGTATTGCATCTAAAGGATATCCGCAGCTGGTGAGCCACCTCACGGGGACACTAAACAACGAAGGCGACTTACAGAGGGTGTGTCATCGATCAAGGTGAAGCACTTGGAGTGACTGAAGCATAACGTGAATGCGTATTCGCTAACTGAGTCGCAACAGAAACATACGCCAAATGCTTGAACTGGACGCTTTCACGGCGGTTGAGGGCAACGGGATGTGGTTGTTTAGGGACCTCGATCCAGCTGCCTGTCGGGCTCGTATATGGCGGCGGGTCGTGCTGGTACCTTTTGCCTCCCGTCTCTCTGGGTATAGGTCTGTTGAAGATGTGTTTCAGAAGGCCCATGTTGGTGGTAACGGAAAGAGGAGCCTACGCAGGCTGACCACGCGGAGAACTGAGCCATGAAAATGGCGCAAGTATTCCACGTGTCTGGTTCGGCGGAGGACTAGCAGAGCTTGAACTTGAGCTTGAACTCGAGGTTCTCGCTGTCGACACGCTGTCGCTGCGTAAGGGCCACCGCGGGGTCGTGCCAGTGGTTGATGTCTCTGCAGCTGGCGTACGCGGTTGGGGAGGCTCGCGCTGGAATCGCAGGCTCGTGGCACACGTGAGCACCTCGTACTCGAAAACCTGTGACGATACGTCAGTCAGATCATCCGTATCACGAGGCGATCTCCCGAGATCATCGGGCACGTACGGCGTGGCTTCGGCCATATCTGTCGTGAAGTTGTGCACCTTCGATGGACGAGTAGCTCGTTGTGCCGATATCTGTGTGGCACGATTACCCCAAAGGCGTGCGATCACTCGCAGAGACTACTCACGCACTTCGCCCTACGGAACTCGACATATCAGTATTCCGTCGAGATGGTCATTAATGAATGAATTACCCATAGTAAACCCCGGGCGATGTATAACTGGCCACTGGGCCCTTCGTGAAGCGGGACTGCGTGCGGAGGGATGTAATTACCTCTCGTTGGTGTCTGGGAACGGGTCGTGCAGGTGTATACGGGAAGATCGCGGGTGTGCTTACCCATACCAGCGGCAGTACCGCGTCGTGAACGACTTCAGAGTGGTCCATGTGTTGCTACGGGAAAGGATCTAGTGATCAATAACGGATTACTTGGCAGACAGGTCGAGCGAGGTCGGATTCAAGGAGAACGATATACGCGCTAGGGTTCGAGCTCGACTCGCTTTAGTATGGCGGTCTCAGATAGATCTGAACCTGCCCGAGGGTACTGGGTGATGGCGCTCTGGAATGTGAACGTGTTGCCGCAACCCTTGGAAGACCGTATCTCAATCTCTGGAGCGCCGTCGTTTCGAATTTGGATGTGCCTGTTGATCCGGCGGGTTGGAGGTCCACTTTACGAGAATCAGACCCTCGACCCTTCTGGCACGAGGGTCAGTCAAAGGCTGGTCATACGGCAACGAGGCTCCAAAAATGCAGGAAATCGGTGGGGGGCGAACGTTATCCGATTGATCGTACTGATAGTGACAGCGCGGCACACCGCGCTATCCGTCCGCCATGCACGTCTCACCAGATAGGCATGGTTTGGTCGACCATGCCTTTGGGATTTTCGAGTCGGTCGGGTTCGGGGAGAACGATATGGTGAGATTCGAGTTCAGTATGGTCGCTTCAGGCTACGGTGTGCCAGTGAGACACTTTTGGGGGTAGTTACCAACACTGGGGTGAATCCGAGTCTGGCGATGTGGGACTCCATTTCAAAGTCTTGGTCCTTCCCATCGTGTGCACACCCAAAATTCTCCCATAGGCCGACGCGATCCCCTAGAAACCCGTTCTCCAATACGACCTGTCAGGCATGATTACTGCCCTGCATGGAGTTTCGCAGGAGTGATACACGAGGACCTGGTCCATGTCCTGCCAAGCGACAACGAGGCTGAAAAAATGCAGGAGATCAGCACGAGGTAAACTCTATCCGGGATTAGAAGTCGTCGTTCGAATTTGGCTCCTTCCCCCGCATTCTCGCCGCTCGCGCCGTTCCTCGGGTGTGTGGTGGAAACTACCCGCAGCCCTGACGTTCAAGTTTGCGACCTCCATTCTCTAAAGAGCATCCCTGAAACACTACCTTACTCCTTGTTCGCTTCCCGTCTGTTCGCTTCCCGTCATATAGCGACTTTCGATTTCCATCCTCCTAGACCAGTTGGTCGACGTATCTTCCATAGAACTCCACAATCACTCCCAAACACCAAGCGTGGCGGCACCGCGGTTTTTGGCTTTTCCGTGAGCTATGCAGGTGAGCGACCTGGCAACGCCTCTCTTATACTCTTACGGAAACTTACGCGCCTGGGACAGAGTCAACCAGATGGTCGAGACTTCGCGGCAGACGTCAGAAGTCACGTCGATGACTTTCTCATCCCCAAGTATGCAAGGAACATGCCCTTCAGGCTCGCGGACACGTATACCGGGCTCATCCTCGAGCAATCAGAAATCGTCTCGCTTCTCAAAATGAGAAGGGATTATCGCGCAAAGCTCGAAGATGTTGTCCGGGAAGCTGAACATCTTGCTACCCCGATGGACCCGGAATCACCCCAGCGTCCAAAGCTCAATCATCTCCATGCCCTTATCGCCGAGTACTTGGCGTTCGCCATGTTCTCCCACCGTTGGCGAGGTCGAGAGCCCACCCTCGATGATGTCAGAGGGGCGGCCCATGGCATCTACTCCATGGACAACAAGGATCTAGTGGAAAAAAACCTAAATGTTTTTCGCCTTCCCAAGAGCAAGCTCAGCGAGGCCTCCACTGGTGTAGAAAAGCTCCAGGAATTCTGCTGCCTAGCAGCGAAATGCGGATTTCGCTGGGCGTGGTCCGACACGTGTTGCATTAACAAGAATGACTATGCCGAGACGTCGGAATCCATCAACTGCATGTTCCTCTGGTATCGTAGCAGTGATCTGACGATCGTTTACCTCGATGATGTTGATGAAGTCAAAGAAGGCCGTCTGCCGGCGGTGGGCGAAGATGATGGCAAACGGTGGTTTGAAGATCCCGAGATCAGGAGACCCCTCCCTCCTTCCGATCCATCAGTACCGCAAACATCCTCTGACACCTACGACACGACTCTCCAGACTGAATCGTATCTTTCTCTCCATGACCGTCTTCAGGATAGAACATCTCCCCAACTTCGTTCCATGAAGCCGGATGCCCAAGTCGAGAGACCGCACTTGGAAACCCACCTCATGGATACTTTCCCCAGTGTTCAGGATTGCAAGATCAAGGGTAAATACCGCAAGCTACCGATTTGGGTCAGCAGGGGCTGGACATTGCAGGAGATGATTGCGTCCAAACGTCTTCGATTTTACAGCAAACGGTGGACCTTGCTAGAGGAAGCCGACGATCGCGACACCGACGAAGCAGAGCAAAATATTTCCATCTCTTCGTTTAGGTATAGAGCGCGGCTCGTAGACCATCGTGCTAATGACCTCTGGGGAAATGCACTTGTGAACACCACCGGAGTTCCCCTCGCAGATCTAACGAACTTCAAAGTTGGGACAAGGGACGTTAGGTCAAGATTGCTCTGGGCGGCGAGAAGGACGACGACGAAGGTGGAAGACATGGCATACTGTCTGCTTGGTATCTTCGACATCAGCTTGCCAGCCATGTATGGGGAAGGGTTCCGTGCGTTCTTCCGTCTGCAAGAGGAGCTCATGAAGCGCACTGGTGACATGTCGCTCTTCGACTGGTGTGGCCGTAGCTCCTCCGTCAACTCCTTCCTCGCGTATAATCCAGAATGTTTCATCGAACCCAATCTCCCCCTCCCCTCTATTGACGACTCGACTGACTCGATATTCCGGACGATTGGGAACGTCCTCCGTATGATATTTGGAACGGCGTGGAGCGGTATCAAGGCTGTGGTCAGTGAAGCGATGGATTTCATCAGGCAAATTATGAGGTCGACGCCACCCGGCCACACCCTCGTCAACGGAGAGCTGAATATCTCCCTGTTCGAGCACCAAGTCAGACACTGCGAGCGTCTGGAAACTTCCACGCCGGGAGATCCCTATTACCACTACAAACTGGAGGTCCATGGACTGGTACCCACCATGGTCACCTGCGCGTCGCAGGTATCTAGTTTGATGAACAACCCGACACAATACTACCTGTGCCGCGTATGGAATCGACACACCCATAACGTGTTCCAGATCCTTCTCGAGTTCATAGATTATATTCTCAGGGACACCTGGAAGGAGATGTGGAGCAACGACAGCGATTCAGACTCGGGACGCTGTAGTCGTAAGTGGCAGCTCTAAAATTATCCGGACAGCACGCTGACTATCGCATAGCCGCAGTCATCGACGAATCGGGCCTTCCGGAATGGAAGCTGCGAGACGAGATGCAGCTGAAGCGAAAACAAGTGTTGGAGTTCTTCAAACACCCATTCCCGGTGTTTTTGGTGCGCGTCGAGGATGGGCGTCGGGTGAGGCTGGGCACGGTGAAGCGGGTGGTGTCGGATTATTCACAGTTTGACTTTACGATGCCTGTGGTGACGCGGTTGGTTCTGTAACAGATCATGTGAAGGGTACGAATCATTGATTACTTTTGATCCTCGAGCTTGGAGTGAGTCACGGTAGAAAAGAGGACCAGATGTCGTGCGAGACAACTGGTCTTTTGTCGTGGATGTAATACAATTGACCCACGATGAAGCGTACGTCTCGTGAAACGGCTGACAA
This sequence comes from Boletus patriciae, assembly GCA_038093075.1. Taxonomy (NCBI): domain Eukaryota; kingdom Fungi; phylum Basidiomycota; class Agaricomycetes; order Boletales; family Boletaceae; genus Boletus; species Boletus patriciae. The sequence continues at coordinate 6,532 of JBBPRK010001012.1, forward strand.
TTTGTCGGCCTCGCTGTTCGCGTGCATGATTTGTGACGGTCGGGTGCCGTGATGGAGGAACGATTCCTCGTGGGCACCCGGAAGCACCGAAGCCACGAGGTGATGGAATACAGAATGTGCTGGCCCTCATTTTAGGCAAGGCCAACCACGGGTTGTTCGTTGACTCCCACCATTGCGCTGCTAGATTGTGTCGCTGGGAGACCGCGACAATGACGGGTACGTACTGACAAGATGCAGCGCGTGCTAGTGTTGATATTGGTGAACCCAGGAATTGAAATCGACGTCGGTCACGGTAGCAGGGTACTACTTGCAGTAACGTTCTCAGCCGATGGCGAGTATCTCCTGACCGGTGGTAAAGACCTTCGAGTGTGGCGAGTGAAAGACGGCAAAGAAATGGCAAAATTGGAACTTGAAGCGACCTATGTCTGGTGTCTCGCTGTGTCACAAGATGGCAGATGGATCACAGCGGGGGGCTGGGCCGGGGTGTCTGTGTGGGATGCAAAGACATTCGAAAAAGTCTTGTCGAACGAGGATGGCCTCACCCGCGGAGTCGATTTCTCGCCCGACTCGACTCGACTCGTTTCTGCGTCGTCTAACGGGAGTAACGGGACAGCCTCCATCTGGGACACTGCAACTCGCAAACGAGTACAAAAACTCGACCACGGGGATCAGTGGGTGTGGGCAGCCAAGTATTCTCCAGAAGGCGATCATGATCGGCTCGCGACAACCACCGAAGATTCCGTTCGAGTCTGGGACGGCAACGATGGCCACTTGCTCAAGCACATCAACTTAGCAAAAGTCGGCCAATCGCCCGACGCTCTCCGCTGGTTCAACAACCACCTCCTTGTCGTATCCGAAAGGAAGTTCAAGCGATTCGAAGTATCCACAGGGTCCGAATCGGTCTCGGAATGGCCAGTTCCCTGTGCCAATTACGCCCCGTACACCGCTCTATCAAAGCATGGGGGTTTCATCGCAACCGAGTCTGAACATACCGTCACATTTTGGGACACGGCAACACACACCCAGCTCGGTCTCATCCAATTTAAACACCCTCAAGACACGAGTTCAATCGCACTCTCACCAGACGACCGCTTTCTCGCAATTGCTGGAAAGGACGGGAAAATCACTATCAATAGTCTGTACCGCATCGCTGTAAGTATCCTGTCTCGTTGCACTAGTGCATATCAATAATTTTCTTGCTCCGATCGTTTTTCAATACTATTCATTCCTTCCAGGAACCAGACATTCGCATCGACGACGCCGCCCTCCACTCTTGGAAGCACAGTCAATTCACGAACGCGGAAGTTTCATTGACCGCAGCAATCGACGAGGCTCGCAATCCAAGTCATGATACCCTCGCTAGTCGAGCTCTCGTGAGAGCACGTCTGGGACGGTGGGATGCTGCTATTGCCGATGCTACAGAGGTGTGTTTGTTTCCCTACTCCCTCACGCGCTCTCATTAATTTACGTCAAGTCCATCAAAGTCCAGCCATCCGTCATTAGCTACATTGCAAAGAGTATAGCCCTTGTCGGCAACGGGGAAAAGCGCAAGGCATATCGGGCGTGCGACATCGCATTCGGGCGCTTCCATTCAACTTACGTTACCTTTCTTCTTTTGATCAAGGTGTGTTCCATGCACTCGAGTTTCGCCGCCCTCATCTTCCCATGTTCCCAAGGCCATCATCGTGTTTATGGCCGGAGAGCACGATGACGCGATATCTCGCGTAGACGACCTCATTGATATGGTACCGCTGAACTCGATATGCTTCGTGGTACAGGCATGCCCATAACGCGTTCTACACAACGAATATAACCGCTGACGTTTCTAACAGGCATATATGTATCTTCTCCTTGGAACCTCGTGCACAGAGAGTGGTGACTACACGAGTGCAATACAATTGTTTGAGCGTGCACGCGCCCAAATGCGACCCCACGCGAGCCAAGCACTCTCGGTGATCTCACTGGTGAGCTTCCCAATAGCTATATTGCTATGTATCGAACACCTCGCAATCTTTGACAGATATCTGGATGGGACTTTGACAATCTTGACATCACAGTTCGACAACGTCTTTGTGAAGCCCTGTATGCTGCCGGTCGCATCAAAGAGGCAGGCGAGTCTTTACTGGATATGGAAAATACTGTCGACGAAGGCGTCTATAGGGCCCGGTCTATCGTTACCTGGGTTTCGGGTGAGTTATGTTACCCTGTTCCTCTGACATGCATTCGATATTCGATATCTCGCCGTAGATTTCTTGCAACGATGCCTATCCGCTCCCGAAAGTAGTGTTGACACAACGCTCCGTTCACCATCCCCCACGCCGCTCTTAAGGGAGTGGGCGAAATCAAAGTTGACCGGCAGTTCGTGGAGAGAAGCTTTGGTTGCTGCTCTCAATGTGAGTATCTCCTTTGTTCTGGTGCCCTTTGTCGGCTTGACACTCTGTTCGTGTGGAGTTTACAGCCACGAGATTCACGATTTATTGCGCTCTCTGCGACCATCTCGAAACGAGCAATGGAATAATGGATGCCATCGAGTGTTTCAACCAAATGAATAGCGAGTTAGCGGGAGAGACAAACACGCATGGCGAGCAGGCACAATGGGCCATAGGTGAGCGCTCGGGCAGTCATGCATGCAGCGTTTGTGTGACTGGTCCCCTTCAGACTTCAAGCATCGTTGCGCTGAAAAGCTGGAACGCCTCGGAGACATCGCAGCGGAGGCCCAACAACACGATGAAGCCATTACTCAATATTCAACTGCATTGTCTCTCGATCCGGTCGTCCCACAAGATGTATTCATGAAGCGAAGCCAGGTATATATGGCAAAGGGGTCGTGGAAGGACGCCATAAACGATACGGATGAGGTACGTCATTTCTGTCTTGCGCAGGTCTCATCTTGTCGACGGCATCGTCATTAGGTGATCAGGCTCGATCCGTCGTCTCCGTGGGGCTACGAGAGGAAGCACGCAGCTTTACACAGCGCAGGATGTTACGACGATGCCATAGGCGCGTTCGAGATGATGCTCTTGAAGATATCGGAGTCAACTGATTCAGAAATTCGTGGTGGGTGCATCGATATCACACCAATGATTCTCTATTGATCTTGCCTCGTAGCGCGGCGTCGCGAATATGTAGATCCGGCACAGACCAAAACGGCCATTCGCGCATCTATTGAGAATGCCATACGCGAATCCCCGCTAGTGCTTCTTAACACCGACTCTGGTCGTCTCCTAGACAAGTCTGGGCAAAGGTGCTCATTCGAATCACAGTCAGTCTTCCGGGAGTTGGTCTCGTCCATGACCACACACATTGATCATGCCCGGATCGAGCGCGAGGTTGCGGAGTACTACCGTTACGCCACATTTTCGCACAAGTGGGAAGAGAACGAACCACTGTTCGAGAAAGTCATACACATCGTGGTGTACGATCTCGACGAATCTCTCACTCACGGCAAGCTCCAAATGTTTTGCAAGATTGTGCGGGAATCTGGGTTCCATTGGGCATGGAGCGATACATGTTGTATCAACAAAGCAGATCACTTTGTGCTCCAAGAGGCCCTGGTCTCGATGTTCAAGTGGTACGAGGGTTCCGCCCTGACAATCGTGTTACTCCGTGGTGTGCGCTCTCCGCCGAAGCGTGGTGATCTGGTGAAGAGCATTTGGAACACCCGGGCTTGGACATTCCAGGAATACCATGCTTCGAAGGTCGTCCGATTCTACACCGAAGACTGGAAGCCATACCTGAACCTGGATATTCCCAACCACAAGGAGTCGCCCGAGATCATTGCGGAAATGGAGGAGGCCACGGGTGTGTCGGCACAAGCCTTGATGGCGCTCCAACCAGGTTTAAACGATATACGCGAGAAGCTTCGTCTGGCTTCGACACGGGAAACGACACGGGTCGAGGACGCGGCTTACTCGTTACTTGGAATATTCTCAATGTCCTTGGGGGTTGTATATGGCGAGGGGGACAAGGCACTCGGACGATTCTTGGCCCAGCTACTCACGAGCTCGGGAGATACGGGCATCCTTGCATGGACAGGGCGATCTGGCAGCTTCAACAGCTGTCTCCCTGCCAATATCGTCGTGTTCGACCAATTGCCGACAACGCACATCCCACCGATCCTCGAACGTACCGAAATGGATAGGATCACCACTAGAATGCGGAGTTCTTCACTCACTTTTACCTCACTCATGAGGTTCTATGATCGGCTTCATGAACTCTCTGTACCGTCGTTCGTGGGACAGCGGATGAAGCTTCCATGCCTCAATTTCAAGCTCGGGCCTTTGTCGGCTTCTCGGAGCGCGTCGGGACGTGTTTTCCGCGCACAGACTGCTGTCGGGGTTGTGGAGATCAAGACAGACGAGGATCTCTCTCGATTCGGTTCTTTGTATCTTGTCCATCCTTGGATTGACTTTCTCCTCGACCGACAGCCCGTCGGAAGTGTCATGGAGACAATACCCGAAGAGAATACAGACGACCAGTATTCTTCGATGGGCGAGTTGTCACTTCTCCCTGGCCCTTCCAGTAGTGCATTGGCAGCCCCGCAAACACGAACTGCGCGGCTCGTTGCTCGCCTTGGGCGATCATTTAGTAGCCGGACCACTGCATTTCCTGCAGACGCAGTGTCTCTCCGCCCCCTTTCATCGATATCGCAGACGAACAAACAAACGCGAGCGCTTCAAGTCATCGCTCGATTAAGACAGCCATTCGGCGCGCTGCTGCTCACGCCAAACCTCTTCAACGTGTCAGCCTATAGGAGGGTTGCTGCGGAAAGTCTGATCACTGTCCAGGTGGACGAGATCACGCCTACGATGCTAAACAAGCTGGTTGACAGTGTACGGACGCTGGACGTGCTGTAACGGATTGCTATCCGTACACGATACCCTTGCCTCGCATTCACTTTTTCCCGGATCACTTTTCCTTGGATGGTTGCTTTGGCGCAGTGCATTCGAAAACGTGCGTGCGCCGCGCGTCCGACCCCTTTCGTTGCTCTTGATACACTCGTAGTCGATACATGTTATTTTGTCACTCTGGGTTGATTTTTCGAAACGTCCTTTGATGCATTTTCGTGGATCGATGGTCCACCAGTGATGGATGACTATAGAGGTAAACTCTTAGAACTTGGCGTTGTCGTGAATTTGGCCGCTTCCCCCACATTCTCGCCTTGGACCTCTGCGCGCTATGCAGCTGAGCGACGTGGCGACGGCTCTCTTATAGTCACTCAGTTCACGGAAACTTATGCGCCTGGGACAGAGTCGGCCAGACGATCCAGATTTCGCGGCGGACGTACCGGGCTCATCCTCGAGCGATCGGAAATCGCCTTGCTTCCCAATATGTATCGCGGAAAGCTCGTCGGGAGGCTGAACATCTTGCTACCCCAATGAACCCGGAATCATCACAGCGTCCGAAGCTCAATCATCTCCATAACTTCATCGCCGGGTACTTGGCGTTCGCCAGTGGACCTTGCTAGTGGAAGGCGACGATCGTGACACTGACGAAGCAGAGGAGAATATTTCAATCTCTTCGTTCAGGTATAGAGCGTGGCTCGTAGACCATCGCGCTAATGACCTCTGGGGAAATGCGCTAGTGAACACCACCGGAGTTCCCCTGGCAGATCTAACGAACTTCAAAGCTGGGACAAGGGACGTTAGGTCAAGATTGCTCCGGGCGGCGAGAAGGATGACAACGAGGGTGGAAGACATGGCACACTGTCTACTTGGTATCTTTGACATTAGCTGGCCAGCTATGTATGGGGAAGGGTTCCGTGCATTCTTCCGTCTGCAAGAGGAGCTCATGAAGCGCACTGGTGACATGTCACTTCGACCGGTGTGGACGTAGCTCCTCCGTCAACTCCTTCCTCGCGTATAATCCAGAATGCTTCATCGAACCTAATCTCCCCCTCCCCTCTATTGACGACTCGACTGACTCGATATTCCGGACGATTGGGAACGTCCTCCGTATGATATTTGGAACGGCGCGGAGCGGTATCAAGGCTGTGGTCAGCGAAGCGATAGATTTCATCAGGCAAATCATGAGGTCGACGCCACCCGGCCACACCCTCGTCAACGGAGAGCTGAATATCTCCCTGTTCGAGCACCAAGTCAGACACTGCGAGCGTCTGGAAAATCCTACGCCTGGAGATCCCTATTACCATTACAAACTGGAAGTCCATGGACTGGTACCCACCATAGTCACTTGCGCGTCGCAGGTTTCTAGTTTGATGAACAACCCGACACAATACTACCTGTGCCGCGTATGGAATCGACACACCCATAACGTGTTCCAGATCCTTCTCGAATTCATAGAGTATATTCTCAGGGACACCTGGAAGGAGATATGGAGCAACGACAGCGATTCAGACTCGGGACGGTGTAGTCGTAAGTGGCAGCTCTAAAATCATCCGGACGGCACACTGACTGTCGCAGAGCCGCAGTCATCGACGAGGCGGACCATTCAGAATGGAAGCTGCAAGACGAGATGCAGCTGAAGCGAAAACAAGTGTTGGAGTTCTTCAAGCACCCATTCCCGGTGTTCCTGGTACGCGTCGAGGATGGGCGTCGGGTGAGGCTGAGCACGGTGAAACGGGTGGTGTCGGATTATTCAAAGTTTGACTTTACGATGCCTGTGGTGACGCGGTTGGTTCTGTGACGGATCATGTGAAGCGTACGAATCATTGATTGCTTTTGATCCTCGAACTTGGAGGGAGTCAGGTAGAAAAGAGGACCAGATGTCGTGCAAGACAACCGGTCTTTTGTCGTGGATGTAATACAGTTGACCCACGATGAAGCGTATCGTCTCATGAAACGGGTAACGACTTGTCGGCCTCGCTATTCGCGTGCATGTTCTCTGCCTTGGTGGAGGAACGATTCGTCAGTTGTCTGGGCACCAAGAAGCACCGAAGCCATGAGGTGATGGAGTACACAGTGTGCTGGCCCTTATTAGGCAAGGCCAACGTGTAGAGAACCACGGGTTGTTCGTTGACTCCCACCATTGCGCTGCTAGACTGTGTCGCTAGAAGACCGCGACAATGACGGGTACGTACTGACAAGATGCAGTCCGTGTTGATGTTGATCGGTGAACCCAGGAATTGAAATCAACGTCGGTAACTGGGCATCTGCATTGACCTTCTCAGCGGATGGCGAGTATCTCTTGACCGGTGATGAATGGGGGGTCCAAGTGTGGCGAGTGGAAAACGGCAAACAAATGGCAAAATTGGAAGCGAGGGATGTCTCGTGTCTCGCTGTGTCCAAGGATGGCAGATGGATCGCAGCGGGGACAGACCTGGGCGACGTGTTTGTGTGGAACGCAAACACATACGAAAGAGTCTTCTCGCACTGGGTGAGTTGCTTCGTCAACGGAGTCGATTTCTCGCCCGACTCGACTCGACTCGTCTATACCTTGGGGAATGAGACATCTTGGACATTGCAACTCGCAATCGAGTACAAACACTCGACCACGAGGACTGGGTGACAGCAGTCAAGTATTCTCCACAAAGCGATCGGATCGCGACAGCCATCAAAAATTCCGTTCAAGTCTGGGACAGCAACGATGGCCGCTTGCTCAAGCACATCAATGTAACAGTCACGCCGTGGTACAACACTGGTCTCCTCTGGTTCAACGACCACCTCCTTGTCATATCCGACAGTGCAATCAAGCAATTCGAAGCATCCTCAGGGTCATTCATCTCGGAATGGCCAGTTCCCGATAGCTCCCACTTCTCGTGCATGGCTCTACCAAAGCATGGGGCACTCATTGCTTACGCGATGCATCGTACCGTCACATTCTGGGACACAGCGACACACACCCAGCTCGGTCTCATCCAACACCCTGAAGACACATGTTCAATCGCAATCTCACCAGACGATCGGTTTCTCGCAATTGCTGGAGAGGACGGGAAAATCACAATCAATAGTCTGTCCCGCATCACCGTAAGTATCCTGTCTCGTTGCACTGGTTCATATCAACAACTTTCTTGCTCCCATCGTCTTTCTCTCGTTACACCCCACATTCCAGGAACCAGACATTCGCATCGACGACGCCGCCCTCCACTCTTGGAAGTTGTAAGGAACGCGCTGCGTGCGTTCGCCCCTACATTCACAGACCCGATCGATATCTTTTCACTTCTTCACTTCACCTCTTCACTTCTTTGTCTCATCCATTAACTCTTCATTTCCTCTTCGAACTCAGTCTTCTTTGTAGCTTACTCCACTGACCTCATACTTCGTGTCGAGCCACTCGACTTGTTCTTTGTTCCACTTCATACATAAGTTCTGTATTCTCTCATGAATAAATCAGTTTAGTTCCCCTCGTACTCATCCGTCCGAACGACTAAGGCTCTGCGCTGCAAAACGTGCAGAGACGACGAAAACGATCAATCGACGACCCTCACTTACCAACCACTTCCCTTTTTGGCTTATCGCCGTCCCCTTCGAACTCGTATCACACTCACGTTCCTGCCTCACGAGCAGCGAACTACTTATTGACCGAAGCAATCGACGAGTCTCAGAATCCAAGTCATCATGCCTTGGCTAGTCGAGCTCTCGTGCCAGTGCCGATGCGACAGATCTCGTTTGTTCCCCTGCTCCCCCACGCGCTCTCACTAATTTACATCCAGTCCATCAAAGTTCAGCCGCTATCCGGGATTGGCTACATCGCAAGGAGTGTAGCCCTTGTTGGCAACGGGGAAAAGCACAAGGCATATCGGGCGTGCGACATCGCATTCGAGCGCTTTCATTCAACTCACGTTACCTTTCTCCTTTGATCAAGGTCTGTGTCCCATGCACTCGAGCTTGGTTGCCCTCGGGTCCTTATATTGTCTAGGCTATCATCGTGTTTATGGCCGGAGCGCACAACGACGCGATATCCCGTGTAGACGACCTCATCGATGCGGTGCGGTTCAACTCGATATGTTATGTGGTTCAGGCACGTGCATAAGACGCTGCCCTACGAAGAGTATTACTGTCGAGAATCCTGGTATTTCTTATTCGGATCTTCTTATCCTGATACCAGGTTCTAGAGCCATTTCCATTTGTCTCTTTTTACGCTATTCATATTACGAAGGCCTAGACCCTTATCTATGACGTCACTTATGACATCATGGGTCTAGATGCTTATCTCTTATCTATGGCGCCATTCTGGCACCATATGATACCACTATTGC
>JBBPRK010001013.1:0-15687 GCA_038093075.1 Boletus patriciae
ATACGGATCCTACGGCGAACACGACTCTAGGTACGTGAGTCCCAGTGGTCACTTGACCTGACGGGCCAAGGACACCACCGCGAAGGCCAAACACCGCGGGTGGTACGGGTCGGTGCCAACCCGTACCCGCGGGGGTGCGGTGTTGGCGGGTACGGGTGACGGTGTTGGCCGCCAGACCCGCGGTGTCACCCGTGACGAACCCTATACTAATCATGATATCAGCACCTTGGCGCATAGTAGAATGACGACAGGGACAAATGTGCGCACTGCTTGCTCTTCGTGCCCGCGCGCTTGTGCGATGGCAGGGCGGGTATGGGCGGATGTGTGCGTGTGAGCGTTCTCAGGCTTAGTCTACTATGTGGGTAGCATCGTCTAGCAAGGGGTCGACCAATCGACCTATCGACCTATGTTTAAACTCCGGCTCGGCAAAACGGCAGACGCGACCGAACGAGACCAATTTTTGCAGTCACTGCAGAGGCTTGTAGACATTTTCCGTAGTAAGTGTACATTACTCTGTTTGGACCAGACTCCACTACAGGCACCAGATCTCACAGCTTTTAGACCCCTTTCGGGTTTTTTTGGTAGTGGGAAACCCACCCCAAAGGGGTCCCGTCCGCTCGGCAAACCCTCTTGAAAGTGCTCTTCAAGCATTTTCCATTCGCATCCGCCGCTGGCCGTAACCGTGTCACTTCGGGTGGTGTGGGTGGGTGGCGAAGACACTATAGACCAGAATGTCAAGAGATGGGACTGTTAGGGAAAAGACTGGAGTTTTGGATCACGATGAGACTGCGCTGATAGCGAGCGAGATCGTGCGATAGTCGATCAAGGTCTGGCGCTACATTCCCACGACTTTCAAAATTCACGCAGTGTGGTTACAACCGTCGTCAAGACTCGAGGCATGGTCTGCCTACTAGTTGCGCACTCAGGCTGTTTGTCGAGGCCGTGCGGATGCTGTGGAGGATGACACGTATGGTGGATTCCACATTCCAAAGGGTGAATAGTAACACTTCCTTGAGCGACTGAGTGTCTATTGATATATGATTTCAGGTGCTATGCTCTTAGCGAACTTTTGGTGCGTGCTTTTATCTTTGTGATCGATGGTGATTGCACAGGCACTTTTTCACCAGACATTTAGACTCGATCCGGTACACAGATTTCTGCCTTATCAACACTGCAGGGCATGTCATCTCATCCGGTGGTTGTTCGATACCCCCGAACAACTCAATGATCATATCTTCGAGTGAGTGGATAAGAGTGGATGCAGTGATTGTCCCATCTCAACTCTCCATCGAGATACACGGCGGCGATATGGATAGGACCTAGCAGTAACATCAACAACGATCTGAAAGGGATTTGGGCGGCGAATATTTGTCAGATCGAACCATGCCCCCCGGTAAGTCCATCCTCTCGACTGTCTTTCCGTCCCCATGTCGACATGATTCTCGTCTCACGATGACGGGCTACTGTGCCCATCACTGATTTATCACTTTGGCAGATCACTATATATTGCCTTGGCGACCGTCCTTTGGGCGTAGATCGCGGAAGACGCCATGCGGCCGATCGACGACACGGTGTTTGCACCTGGGATCGTGTCGCATCAAAATCCGTTCAGTATGGCATTTGAGCCGAGGTTGGATGTGGCGCATTTGCATGAGGTCATGGAGTTATCCGCCGCCATCGGGGAAGGCGGGCTAAGCCATTTGTGGGGGGTGCGGGTCCCATCGTGCGATCATCCCCGTCGACTCAATGGCTCCTCAGGCGAGCACTCCCGTTGCAGAAAACACGACACCACAGGTGACCCATACGACAACGACAACGACGGCGGCAGCACACTCCAATATGTCAACGCATGCACCCCCGATGTCGCATACGGCGCCCCAACCCCACCCGACTGCACCGACGATGGCGGCGGCGGCGTCAACTGCATCCCATTACTCAACACGCTGCTCCCCGCAGCCTCACCATTGTTCACACTGTGCCAGTGATCAACGTCGCGAAACACGTTGGTAGGTTCAACGTCTTGGGACTGCAATCAGACGTTCATGGACCTGGAATACAGCGGAATCGGTCGACCTGAACGGTATCCCATACGCATTCAGCGCTAGGTCTGAACAGGGGTGGGTGCCTGCCGGGGCCCTCGGTGACTGTGAATCGTATCAAGGACACCAGCGAAGAGAAGCAGGTGCGTACCCTTTTTTTTTGACATTGGTCCAACTGCTGTCAAGCTCATGGGAACGTTCTTGCGCATAGGCCACGGAAGACAAAGAAGGCAACTCGATTACCGACGCAAGACGAACTCTTCGCTCTGGCGCTTCGAGTTGGCACCGAGGAGGGGACATAACGGAACACAGAGATCATCTATGGCTCAAATTTTCAGACGATCGGGAATGAATGCCAACATCGGTGTTTGTACCATCCCGTCTGCACTTCTCCCAATCAGGTGATTCGCGACGTGATTCAAGTTCGTGATGTTCCTCCGATCATACCGGTTACTGGTGCAGTTGACTGGCATTGGCTCTGCCCGGGCCTCCTTCTCCACTCTTCCCTCCACCAACTCGATCCCCGCCAGCTCTGACGTCGGCCCCACCAGCACCAGCACCAGCACCAGCACCAAACCCACCCAGGTCCAGGCAGGATGCCTGCGAGGCCACCTTACCACCGGTGGACACGAACCCGGTGCCCGTCAGGTCTGCATCATACGGACTCGGGTGCGGATGTTGTGCCCTGAGGCGTTGCAGGCGCTTAGTGCCAACGAGAACAGTCGTGAGTGTAAGCGAGCCTGAGGTCCTCGTAGTAGGTTTGTCGTAGTTCCTGATCATCACTCATACGAATCAACTGAAAATCCCTCGTAGCCAGCAGTCCATCCTCGTCGTCAACCACACACGATTAGAATATTGTTTTCCTACGGTGGCGGAGAGAGCCTTTGCTCTCCTCCTAGGGTGCTGTCCACACGCACCAGCGCGCTCACAGTCGGACACGACATGTATCCCTTGGGAGTCGACTTTGGCAAAATAATGATGACACGACACGATGTACCTCAGTACATTTTGTTCGTGGCTCTCTTCTCTTTCTTTATTCGTTTGTTGTCCTGTAGCATGTGTTGTCCTGTCCATAAGTACTTCCACGCCAAGCATTGTTTATCGAAACTTTTAATGATCAGGTAGCAAACGGGGTGCGGAAAGCGAGGGTTTCGATGAGGCCGCGTGCACGCGCGAACAGCGACGGCTCGTTGTGTATTTTGCGCGCTCTTCCTCGTGATGGGAAGGGTATCAAAATATTCACTGGTGTTTGTGCACTTTCGCACGGATCCGTTATAACAGAATCCAGGCACGTTGTTTCGTCGGGTATTGAACTCGCCCCTTTCAGGGGACTCGTAAAATTGGATTAAGTGTTGAGCAGCATTTCCCACTTGCTGAACACCTGAATGTATGGATTCATATGCAAAGACTCGGATGGTGCCAGTACATAACGGAGACATGATCGGAATGGTCCTTGAGAGGTATTTCTCATTCTCCTACTACTAGAGGACTGCGGGTTCTAGTCCATCGACATAACAACACTGTGCTCAAGGAGTTCTTCGAGCTCGCCCCGATTGATAGTATCCGCAACTCTGGCGTATGGGTTAGAAGCAGAATGTACACTTCACAAGCTGTGGGCGTACCTACTCCCCTCAGTCTGCAAACCAAAACGAAGCCCGTCGGCGGATATTTCGATACTTCGTATCTGATAGAACGTATCAGCATCCGAATTTGGTTCAGAAAAACAGAATTTCTTGTCAAGAATCGCAGGTCGCGACAAGGAGTCGAGAATATTCAATTCGGATGGCGCGACCTTGCAAGACTTGACTTGGGAGCTTGGTCTCTCAACGGGTGGTAGAGCGGGCGGGCGGGCAAAGCCACGGAACCGTCCTTGCCGCTGGGTAAACTGTTGTCTGCGTGCAGCTCTGCCAGTGGGTCAGAGCCACTGCATAATGAAATTCGAAACTAGGAATCTAACCTGAGCTCATTTGTTTTCTTTTCAATCTTGCGACACTCGGCATATGGCAGGCGGCCGAGAATGTCATGCTGTAGTAATAGAAGAGTATGCGCGGCACAGCAGATCTCAAGATGGCTATGGTATGAGCATCACAGGTTAGTACCAAGGTCTAAAACCAATAGAGCGATTCACTTACTCTTCTGGACTAGTAGCTGAGCGATGGATGATGGTCTCCATCTTGCGACGCAAGTCATCTCTGCCCTGGCGATCAAGTGATGGCCACTTGGTTTCAGGTGGCAGAACCCGACCTTGGTCGATAATACGCTGGTAGGTACCTTCTGATTGTGGATATGTTTTGATGGCTGCAGAGTGTTCCGCCAGCAGATTCATATAAGTTATGGTTTGCTTTGCCATTGTGTCCGCATCAATGCCGGATGGAAGGAGAGAATCAGGATGAAATTGCAGGGTCGGAGGTTCAAGTACGTGGGACGTTCCAGATGACCCGGAGTGTGAGGAGATATATGGCCTGTAGCGTCGAGACATGGTAAGAGGTGCACAGGTGGTGGGAGCCGTGGGGAATACTTCGAGTTATTTAAACGAAAGTCACGTGCTCACCATCCTCACGTGCATGTACATATGGGAGTGCTGTCTGTGACAGCAGATACCTTGCTTGGTAGTCGCTGTTGTGCTGCAATGGATTATGCAAAGTGCAAATGCCAAGTACAAATGATACTGATGTCAGATCAGATCCTGCCTGTCTGACCATATGCAATCACAGCTCTCAAGTGGCTTGCAGACTGCAGCAGAGTAGTTAAAGGGGCTAGACGGATAATGACGAGTCTCAGCCGAAGTTGTTGGTGACAATGCTTATGATATTACCTAGACAGATAGCGACGAGTCTAGGTATGTGAGTGATAAGCTAGGTATGAATGATAATTGACAAACCTCAGCTAAAGTCGTTGGTGACAACGCTGAGGAAAGAGATGTGACTATTGTGAGACTAAGGGGCAGTTCGGACAGCCAAAATAGAGTGAAAACAAAAGCGAAAACAAAGCTTCCAACTTCAGGTATGACAACACGTGAGTGCACAGCCGCATGTTAGATCGCGTCACAGATAAGGGTGTGTACCGTCGACACTGTTACTCAGTACCACAATGGATACTGAAGCACAAGTGATATGCCAAGTACAACACCGCTGCTGCCTCGCCACCATACTTGCACTCATAATCGTTCAGGTAGCATATTACTATTGGCTTCTATTTTCTTCCAATACTCCAATTCCATTTCACACCTCAATCTTAACTGGGGAGGGATGGATGCTCGAGCTTCTCAATGGTCATCCAGAGAGGATTTGGATCTGCTTGGGTGTGAGTCATGCTGCTTTTGATGGATTCCTACAAGTGTTACTACAGCATGGAGTTGTGCCATTACGAAATGGAATTTCTGTTGAAGAACAGCTTGGCATCTTTCTATATACCTGTGTCACTGGCTTATTGTCTTGACATGTTGCAGAGAGATTCCAACACTTGCCAGAGACAATCACAAGGTCAGAATGATCCTCGAATAATATATATAAATATATATGTATATTTTTCTAGATACTTCAAACACATGCTCGTATTCTTTTTGCAAATACTCCTTTTTATTCAACCCAGGTACATTTTCCAACAGATGACACACCCATTGCGACTCAGATTACGGGTGATCTGTGTTTTCGATTCTTTCGTGATTGCATTGGAGCAGTGGATGGGACCCATATCTGTGCATTTGCACTGCTTCAAGATCATCAGTACATGCGGAATCGGAAGGGATTCATATCCCAGAACTGCCTCTTTGTTTGCAACTTCAACTTTTTCTTCATGTATGCAGTTACTGGCTGGGATGGATCAACCGCAGATGCCCACATGTGGAACGACGCTCATATGAGTGGTTTGTGCATGCCACCAGGGAAATATCTTCTTGCTGATGCAGGATTTGGTATCTGTGACGCTCTCCTTGTCCCATATCGTGGGGTTCGGTATCATGTGAAGGAATGGCATCGGTCAAATTTGAGGTATGTTGTATTGATCACCTCACTAGTACTACTTGGTTCAATCAATTTGTGGTAGGCCCCAAAATCGCGAGGAATTATTCAACTTTCAACACGCCAGCCTCAGAAATATTGTCAAGTGCATATTTAGTGTCATGAAATGCCAATGGTGTATCCTTCAGATTCCCACAGAATACGATATGGACATTCAAGCACAAATCCCTGCTGCGCTATGTGCACTCCACAATTTCATCCGTTGATTTGATCCCAAAGATGATGTGGAGCTTGCGGGAGTGAACCTGCCTGACAAGGATGTAGAACCTACCGGGGTTCTTGCCGATGGGCCTACAGACGCTGTGGAAAGACGGAGGGCAGACCAACGTCATGATGACATTGCAGAGGAAATGTGGGTGGACTACCAGTGAGAGCTCTGATGATGTGGGTTGTTGTAAAACCAAGTACTAGTATGGAAGACATACAAACTGGAAGGCATAGAGAGACAAATACTATCATAGTGCACAACACTGAATCTCATCCAATCTATGTTGCAACCATACCTTTCATATCTTGGGTTGCAACTTCCGGAAGATAGTTGCTTGATTCTGGCTCTCTGGTAGGGCAAGATAAT
Organism: Boletus patriciae; assembly: GCA_038093075.1. NCBI lineage: Eukaryota > Fungi > Basidiomycota > Agaricomycetes > Boletales > Boletaceae > Boletus > Boletus patriciae. The sequence continues at coordinate 6,633 of JBBPRK010001013.1, forward strand.
CAACTATGTTCATCAATTGATTGGGGAGAAGCTCAGTGTGTTCATTGAGCAGATCAAGAGCACTGCAGAGACCAGCATCCTCTGGTATGGAGACTTGAACTGGTGCTGCCATATTTTGTGACAGGTCTTTGAAGCTGACTGCCATATCCTGAATTGTGGCGCCACCTGCCTGCTGAGCCTGTATGGATGCAGACGCAGGTCGTGCCTGCTTGTGCAATCCACTAGCAAGCTCTGAGCTCACCACTGACTTGGCAGTGTTGCTTGCCACCTTGCATTTTGAACAGCTGATGCTTGTAACAGCCGAGCTCGAAGTACTGGGGGATGAAGATGGTGCTGTAGCTGATGCGGGGGACAAGAAGGTGGAGGGGGTAGATGGGGCCATTGAATTAGGCTCAGTGGATGAAGCGGTTACTGCCTCCATAGCAGAGCCAGCTGGGTTCTGAGCCGTGATCGCCTTCGTGGCAGTGGACAAATCCTGCAGGTTGAGGGGGAATGGGATGTGGGAAATATTGTTGGAAGCCATGGGGGAATCAGTGCACAAGGATCCTGTGGGGGTTATATTTGTAGTTGATGTTCGAGAGGCAGTGCTCTGGGGGCAGAAAACATTTTTGTTTCTCTGGCCTGTAGGGATCAGTTTTTCAATGTTGTCAAAGTGGGGGAACTCCTTGTTTCTGAACAGCCTCGCAGTTGGATGGGACTGCACGAGGTTCAGGAGTAGCATGCACGGTGAATAAAATGTATTTACCTTGATATATCACTCCCATACCTCTCTCATATCATCTGTGATCCCAGCACCCAGCTTATCACTGTACATGAAGCCAGATGCATTCTTGGGATCAACCATGGCATGATACAACTGCTTGAACTGTTGGATTGTTAGTACTATATGACTACATCAGATAATGGCTGATTATTGACTTACTGATTTGAATTTTCAGTCGCATGTCTCCCAAGTTTTTTCTCCAGCCATCTCTCCATTAATCAAATGGAGGGGATACTTGATTGTCAGGAAATTTGCAGCAGCAGTGAATGCTGGTTTTCTGAAGTTGCCATCACTGAATTTTGATAGCTCGCCTTGCAGAAATTCAAGGAAAGCCCTTTCTTCTTTGACTGTCCAATGAGCTGCTTTCTTTTGGGTTGTTGCTTGGGAGGATTGGGTAGTGATAATGATCGAATTGTTTGAGTGTAACAAACGTCCTGAGCCTGAGCCATTGGACATGGTGGCAGCCTGAAAAGTCACAGCATGTTACACGTATTATCATTCCTGGACATGTGTTGTAAGTCACATGTTGTCATACCTGAAGTTGGAAGCTTTGTTTTCACTTTTGTTTTCACTCTGTTTTGGCTGTCCGAACTGCACCTAATACTATGCGTGTGATGTAACGTGTGATGAGTAACTATGGTCCAATGATGGGTGACAATAAGAATAAGTGCAACACCCCCCCTCAACAGGCTACCAGTCCAAGTGCAAGTAAGAATTTGGAAAAGAGTGGGCATGGAAGCACCTTAGTGAAAATATCTGCAACATTTTTGTGTGAGGGAATCCATTGAAAAATGAAAACTTTTCTATTGATGTGATGTCTGATGAAATGATAGCACAGGCTGATGTGCTTCGAGTGGTTGTGGAATTTAGTGGCAGTCAACAATGCTATAGCACCTGTGTTATTGAGGTAGATTTTGATTGGGGTAGGGAAAAGGATGTGGAGCTCGTTGAAGAGCGACTCAAGCCAAAGCCCTTCCTGTACCACGTGGGTTGCTGCCATGTATTCTGCTTCTGTTGACGACAAGGCAATGGTCAACTGCTTTTTGGAGATGTGGGATATAAGTTTGCCTGCATACAACCAGATGTAGCCCGAGATTGAATGATGACCAACACTGTTTGCCCAGCTTGCATCGGCGTAAGCATGAAGTACGTTGGTGGCCTTGTCACCCCCATAGTGGAGCTTGAGCTTTGTCGTCCCTGTGGGATAACATAGGACCCATTTCACCGCTGCAAAGTGTTGAGCCTCGGGATTTGCGTTATACTGGGCCAGTGTCAAGACGCGGATCGGACTCCTGGCCGAAACTCCGGAAACTCGGAGTTCACTCGGATGTGGGACTTGGCCTCAGCTTATGTGCTGTGCCCTTGTTGCAGTTCGGGTCCCAGAGGTCGGAAGAGGTCGGGTTGGAGTGTCGGAGCAAGGTGGTAGCTCGGACGATGATCAAGACAAGTGAACGACGAGGAGGGAACAAACTCGAGGCGTTGGAGACGAGAGGAATTCGTCCCAAACAGGCAGGAGAATGTCAAACACAATGAGGGGACAAGGAGTGGGTCTAAGTCAACAGGAGTGTGTCAAAGTCAACATGGGTGTGTCTCAGTCGTTATTTGAACTAAAGCACAGGAGGGTAAACAAAGGGTATTTATACTAAAGGGAAAACCACGGAAACACAAGAGGAACAAGATTTTGGGGCAGTGTTCCGGAGCTACGAGAATGCTGAGTGGCGGGAACACTGCCTCAGAGGAACCTAAGATCCGAAGGTCCGAAAGGGGTTAATAAAGGTACAAGAATGTAGAGAGGACGAAAGGGGATATGTACTCGGAAGCTCGGAAGCTCGGATGTATGTCAGTTCCAAGTGTACAGGGTGTAAAGGGAATAGTACAGGGCCGGAATTCCGAAATCTCGGAGGACACTCGGAGCTAGACTCGGGGGAATACATATTATTCGGGTATAAGGAGGTAAGTGGACCGGCTCGGGTTTAACTTGGGAAACTCGGGAATACTTGAGAGTACTCGGGAGTACTTGGGGATAACTTGGGGATCATACAGAAATGACTTGGGAATGACTCAGGAATACCTCAGGGATTCAGGTAGAGTTCGGGATATGACAGTGTCACTATGAATACATTTCTCTCCTTTTAGCTGCATATCCTTTATATTCTCATCTGCTTGTCCTTTGACCTTGTCCCATGCCATTCCTGTTTACTACTGGAAGGGACAATTCTTTCTATCTTTGTTCTCTTGTTATCTTGGACGATATCTCCACCAGTCGGCTTCCCCATGCCAATCACATAGTTCCTATTACTCATTGTTCTCCAACATTCCTCACACTTCCATGATGACGTGTCTCCAGTTTTTATAGCTTCCCCTTAGCACCTTGTATCTTCACACTAGTTCTATGCAATCCAGTGTAACCTTTGTGTGTCCTTGTCCTTGAGTCCCTCGTGTCCTCTGAACCTCCTGAGAGTTTCCCTAATCCTTCAAGTCTAATGAAAACCCCTTGATCCTTTAAACTTGCTGTCTTTGAGACGTTGCAACTCTCCATGAGTTCCTCAAAAACAACCTTTGTCTTCAAACGTCCACAAAGGAACATCTCATGTAACAATCCATGGCCTCTGTGGATTATAACTTACTTCACTACCACATGGGACACCCCTCTAGAGAAGTACTCAAAGTTGTGCAAAAACATATCAAAGACTTCCTGGATATTAAAATCCTGAAGCATGACTTGATCTGTCCTGGTTACCAGCTAGGAAAGCAACCCAACCAGTCATTCCCTCACACTGAGCACAGAGCTTCCACACCTTTTGAGCTGATACACTGGGACCTCAAGCCATTCAGGGTAGAATTGTACCATAAATATAAATATGCCATTATTTTTTTATGATGATTAGACATCAATGGCATGGGTTGTCTGTCTATGATTGAAAGATCAGGCCTTTACAGCCATAAAACAATTCATATCCTATGTGCGAACACAGTATAATACCCTCATTAAGGGGTTCAAATCAAATGCTGGGGGCGAATTCATGTCAAAGGCATTAATGGAATACCTAATGAAATACACATACACCAATCCACACCCTATGCACACCAGCAGAATGGTCACACTGAGCAATTAATCCTCATGGACAAGACAGGCAATGTGTTTTCATGCTTGCTGTTATGGCTCATTACGCCTAACATCGTTTCAACGGACTTAGTCACTTTTTCCTTTCTTCCTTTATCTTATCAGATTAACTTATGACAGCCACACTGTCTTTATGCTTCTCTTTTCTTTTCACATTATGCCGCATGCACTCCTCACCTCATTCATCTCCGTGCAGTGCATGGCTATGTCTTCTCTTTCATTCTGCCACCGCTGTGCGGTTGCTTCATGCCTTGCTTCCTTTCCATTCCATGGCCGTGCTTGATGCATGCTTCTACCTCATGCTACTAGGATCCGGAATATTCTAGAACAGTCATCGGTAGATCCGATACAAATATATGTATACATACATATGAACTAGTATATAAGGGCGCAAGTCCCAGCCAGAGAACTCCAGTTTAGTTCTCTTGGTTTTTCCCCACCTCAGCCAGTGAGAATACCTCCGCAACTGACTGCTAGTGCCTTCGGTGCGCCTTCTTCCAGTCTTCAATTCCCTAGAGCCCCAGTTGACGCTGAGGCCATTTGGGTTGTTTCACTTGCTTACCTGATTCCTACTGGGAGTTTGCACTTCTCCATGTGTGCTTCCTATATATAACATTATGCCTATGAACAGGCTAAATTGGAGAACCCCCCATGAACTACTTATGGGGGAGAAACCTTTGGTCTCTCACTTAAAAGTTTTCAGATGTGGTGCCTATGTGCATCTTTCCAATGAGACTTGAAAAGGCAAATTGCAGCCAAAATTGCAGTTGGTGGTCTGTCTTGATGTCAATGCTGTGAGTGAGCACAATTATCTATTTATGCACCCAAATAATACTCTACACACATCAGTACATGCTGTTTTTGATAAGCACCTTCTCCCTAAGTGCTCAGGGGCTCAGCCACACAAGCTGGTAAGCCACCCTTTGAGGAAACCCCATGATCATACAAAGGATCAGTTTAATCATGACAACTCTGACAACTCTGACATGGATGAACCAGTTCCCACTCAACAGCCACAACAACCACCTGTGTGACCTCATTCACCAGTGAGTTCACCTAGTCCACCTCCAGCACCTCCTCCAGTCACCCCTTCTTGTGCCCCACAACCTCCACAGCTGCACCACCCACCTTACCAAGGTGATCAGAATGTGTTCAACAGCCTCCTATCTGCCCAGGGAATATATATGGAGAATGTGGACAGCCCTTAAAGCAAGTTAAGGAAATTGAGAGAGACTCAACTTGGAAACAACTAGTTGGTGAAGAACCTGCACCTACACCAGACTCACCACATGTCCCTGGTGGACTCCCTCCATCACCAACTCTGTCTGAAGATGATGTTGAACACCTCACCAGGGAAGGGGGAGGAACATTGATTTCATATCTTTGCTTGTATGCAGTACCATTTGCAAAATCATCAAACACCCCTAACTACAGGGAGTGGTCTTACCATGATATCAAAAAACTACCTGCAGACAAACAAGCTCTCTGATGAAAGGCCTGCAAAACAGAGCTAACCATGCTTAAAGAACACAAGGGTTGGAAACCACCAATTGCCCCACTGACCACAAGGTCATAAAGAATCATTGGGTCTTTAATGTAGAGACTAATGGTTGTAAACATGCCCACCTAGTTGCCAAAGGCTTTTTACAGGTGGAAGGCATCAACTGTGGTCAAATATTCAATCCAGTAGTGCAATTTGAGACTGTGTGGTGTATGATCGCCCTCTCTGCCATTGAAAACTGGTATATATCAGGACTCAATATAAGATCAGCCTATTGATATGGCAAACTGGAAGAAGAGCTCTATATGGAGTTCCCAAAAGGGTTTATGCCACCTGACATGAAAGGCAAAGTACTAAGGCTTCTATGTGCCATATATGGCCTCAAACAGGCAGGATTAGCTTGGTGGCATGCTTTAGACAAGTCCATGCAAGAGCTTGGATTTGAACAGCTTAAATCTGATACCAGCCTGTTTGTGTACAAGTGAGAAAATAATATAGTACTCACAATTACCTATGTCAAGGATGCATTATTCTGTGGACCCTCAAAGAGCCTTGTAGACAAAATCAAGGCCACCCCCATGAAAAAGTGGGAATGTTGAGATCTTGGAAAACCTTCTGAATTCCTCTGAATAAATATATGTTGAAATGGTTGCTACATTCTTATCAACCAGTGGAATTACCTTGACAAGGTACTTGAGCATTGCGGAAAAAAAAAATGATCAATGCAAAAACCCCTCATACTCCTCTTCCTTAGAGATATTACCCAGAGAAAAACAATGCCCCTGTCAACCCAGAGTTGCGAACACGCTTCCAGACAGTAATCAGCTTGTTGTTATACTTGATGATTGGCACCTGCCCAGATATATCATATGTGATGACACAGCTAGCATGTCAGTCTGCCAATCCATCCAACGAGCATCTCAAAAAGGCTCTTTATATATGCTGGTACCTACTTGGTACATCAGACTATTCACTCATCTATGATGGTGACTCCAGCAAGGGCTTAATCACCTGTACTGACTCTGACTGGGGCCAAGATAAAATCACTAATCACTCACAGACAGGTTTTTACCTTAAACTTGTGAATAGGGTCTTTCTCTGGAATTCCCATCTATAGAAAACCACTGCTCTGTCCTTCACCAAGGCTGAGTATATGGCTTTGAGCAACTGTTCTTGCCAAGCCATATGGATCAAACAGATGTTTGAAGAATGTGGGTATAAACTTGCCCCTATTCCTATCTGTGGTGGCAATCAAGGATCACTATTTATAGCATACAATCCAGTCACTGAACAATGTTCCAAATACATCCACATCAAGTACCATTTTGTATATGATGATGTTATGATGTTCAAACAAGTTGAACTGTTCTTTATCCCTGGTGCTGACAATCCAGTGGATATGTTCACTAAGAACCATGGACATGTCAAGTTTAAGTCTTACAGCTCACAACTTGGATTGGAGTTCAGTAATCTTGCCTTCCATTAGAGTGATCATTCCTTTATTCATGTCATAGTAAACTACTGTACACTAGACAAGGGGGAATGTCGAACATAGTATACCATATGTAGTAATAGTTCACACACACTGTGTATTTACACTTTGAACTCAGCATCTGAGTTCTAATACAGACTTTACTCCATACCACTACATTCTATACATCTAAGTCAGGTTTAAGAAACCCTTAGGATACAAAGGGCTTTAAGGTCTGCCCCATACCTGCCTCCCTCTAAGAATGGCATGTATTGATGAGAAGTTGAACACTCCTCTGGCATAGAGAAGGAAGCTCATGCGCCCATGATGCTCAGAACCAGAGATATTCAGGTTGCAATGCAGACTGTAGGCCCACTCACTACCTTGGGAATGAGTGACCTTGAAGGGGGTGTGGGATTAAACAAAAGAATGATGGTAGTATCTTGAGTGGATGTATAGTCCTCAAAACCTTTAGGTATGGTCACATATCCAAATTGGTGCATTACAGTACTTCCATTGGATTGCCATGCTTATCCATCCTCTGTTAGTTGCAGGTGGCCTTTCGGCTTTTTTTAATGACACAAAAGGGTCATTTATTATTTAATGTCAACTATACATATGGACTGGAAGGAATTCAAGGACATTGTCATAAATGGAGGTGAATCACAGATTGAAAAGATAATAAACTTCAACTGCATCCACAGTGGAATAGACTATACAATCACTATTGATGAGTGTGGGAACCCTCTAAACCATGTCATAACCAATAGTGGTTCCTTGCCTATTCAATGCCATCTATGGTTGGAGGACAGTGGATGATTGCCACCTATTCAGTAACAAATCTTATCATTGGCACCTCCTCCTGATGGTAATTTCACCCCTCCAAAACAACTACAATGGCTAGGAGGGAAGTATCCCAGTGTGGCCATGCTTGACAGCAGTTTTTTTAGGGCTGGCATATTAGGGGGGTTCTTTGGTAGGCAATAAGTGACCTAAGGTAATATACTGTCAAGACCAGTTCAACTCCATGAAGGAACTCTAAAGGGCCAGAACTACTCAATGACACTCAGGACTTGGCTTTGCTGTATATGGTGTGCCCTTGTCTTGGTAGTCCTTGATGTCCCAAAATTGGTCAAGGGTTGGAAGGTTGGGAAGGTTGGGGGTATGAGGCTTAGTGGTGAGGCTAACCGGCAAGTGATCAGGACAAAGGGATTATTAAAAGGGGGACAGAGAGATGGAGGGAATCTTAGTTGATTAATTGTCTAAACACTACAAGGTAGTCTGGGTACACTTTCTATACTGTGAAGCATGCTGAAGAAACCTATAAGAGTCAAGCTAAAGGCTATTCTGGATCTCAGCTCAGTGGTGGAATAGCCCCAAGCTGGAGTAGTATCTCATAATATAATTCGTGGTGGGACTGGTGTATATGGGGGTAAGTAAAGGGCTGAGAATGTAAGGCAGTATTAAATGTGAGATACATCTTTGATACTTGAAGGTGACATAACATCTCAGGTTTGGCTAGACCAAGTCAGGATATTGGGAAGACTTAGACATACTTGGAGGAACTCAGGAGTGCTTGATGGAGCTCAGTATTACACTGAAGTGTAGAGCTCAGTCATGGCACACACCCAAATGTACTGTGGAGACATGTAAGAAGGAGTCAAGCCTCTGGCAAGAAGAGTTGATGATGATACTCAGACTAGGGCAACCATGACCTAGTTGGATGAACAAGTAGTAATGCTAGATTGTGCAGAACTAGATGGGGACTTTACAGTATGAATGGTGCTATGTATATAGTGAAATGAGACAGCACACAGACATAACTGTGCTGTAGCACAAGAAGACAGAAACCTCAAAGGGGAAACATACATAGCCTCAGTGGCAATGAAGGAATTAACGATGTAGTCCTGCAGCAAGGTGAGTAACTACCCAAAAGGGAAATGTACAGTGGCTCAAATAAGTGTCCCAATGTTTGCATGTTTTCCACTAAAGGCGATATTCCCCAACACCCCCTAACCCGGGCCCTAACATATGGGTATACCAAATAAAGGACCTACTCCTGGCTTGCTATGGATGCAAAGGTCAAGAGATTTGGATAAGATCTGATGGAATGGCAGCCATTTCAAAATGACATGTCATTGGGACACTTATTTGACCCTACATTGGACAATCAATATATCATGTGTAACATAGGCA